>JAJAGP010004541.1:0-47913 GCA_025084515.1 Ancistrus triradiatus | reverse complement strand
GCTGAAGGCAATGAATGACTGTTTAATTTTTACCAGGTTAGTCTGTGTTTAATGTGAGACCAAATGTTTTGTCTCAAAGCAGCTTTACAATTATCTAGGCCCAAAGCCCTAACTGAGGGAGCCTAGGGCGTCAGAAAAAACTTCCTAAACATTAGAATGAAGAAACCTTAGGAGGACCAAGACTCAAAAAGGGACCCAACCTCCTTGGGCAGCCTACATGATAAACGTACGAATTCAACCAAGTTACCTAATTATTAAGGTTATAGTAATAGTTTAATTAAACAGGAGCTAAGTATAACAATTAAAAGACAGACCATAAATAGGTAAGATAAAAATAATAAAATAGAATAATATATAGACTGTGATAAATTAAATAGAATACAATATTATGAAGAGAATAATAAACAGAGAATATAAAATTCTTGTATATAAGACAATATGGACAAATTTCAATGTGATCATATGGATTCTGACAAAGCCAAACCTTAAGCCTGATGAACTGAAGTCAGAGCATTGTCATGTTGCAAAAATGATATCTGTAGTGTTCTCCTGTAGTGTTCTCCAATGCATTGACTGACTTTTCACCATAGGCGTGTCTTTTTAGGGTGTCCTAAACTGAGTTCCAGCACCCCTAAAAATTAAAATGTAGGGTTTTTTTTGGTGTTGTTGTTGTTTTAAACCAAAACCTGTCTCTGATAAGCTAAAAAAAAAGTTAAAACCATAGAAAGTATATGGTTTAAACATTTAAACATGGTTTAAGTAACGTAAATACAGCAGTCCCCCTTTGCCTCGCAAGTGGTGTGATCCACTATGAGGAGACACAGATTTATTCTCCATAAGTAGAAGGATCTGTTAAATCCAAAAGGGGAGAGAAGGGCAGAATGACATGCCTTAAGCAGGGCTGCCTCTCTTTATTGATCTTTATATCTTTATTTATTTTTCATTTATTGTTTTTCCTTCATTATCTTTTACTACCTTTTCATTTCAAGTGATGGCTTTGAGGCTCACAGGCGCAGCATTAAATGACGTTTTCTCAGATTTTTTGGTGTTTTTTCCAGTCACAGTGTTTCCCTCACTCAAACAGTATGTTCTTCCTTCACAAGTGTGGGAACAATTGTTAAAAAATAAGATTAAAACGTTTTTTTGTTTGGGTCTCATTGGCTGGTCTCATAAAGCTCCCATCACAGTGAAGGAGCTCTCCAGTATCAGCGGCTAAAAAAGCTCCAACACTACAACTACACTTTTTCCTCCTTTAACTGTGATAGAGACCTCAGCAGGTCTTTGAAGACTCCTCTCACATTGATTCAGACAACTCTGCTGAACCACTGAATCAACCTTTATATAATCTTAGAAAATCTGCAATCTGCAGTGAAGTTTTAATCCAACTTCCAGACACCAAACTTGCATGAGGCAGCCATCTGGTAAGTGTTTCTCATGAAACAGTCATGCTTTCTGATGTGTTTTTGGGCTTGGCACATTTTTTGTCCTTGAGTGTTCACTTACAGCATTTTAGCATAAACCCTTATCCAGGGCAACTTACAACTTAGTTGAGGGCTTTATTTAGGTGGCCAACAGAAATTCACAGCCATGTTTTTAGTAGTCTAGAGCAGTAATTGAGCCACCACATCTCTTGTAATCACTATGTTATTCTGGTCTTCATTTTCTGTTTTATTTTAGTTAAAGTTTATTCAAGCCCCTTTGGCTTTTATTGTTTTTATTTGTTTCCCATATATGACAAAACCAGGCACGAGTGCATAAAATAATCAGCCTGCAGCAAGTGAGGGCCATCTGCTTTACAGGACAGCTACAATGTCTGTCACCCCTTTTATGTCAACATGCTTCACCTTCTTCTGAACATCACCATCTTAAATAATTTAGCATTTTTACTTCAAACCTTTGAAACACTTCAAATTGACTTTAGATGGAGCCGTGTGAAAAGAATGGGTTGTTTCTCCCAGTACCCTTTGTGACTCAGAGGGATAACAAGCCTCTTTAAGGTTTTAAGGAAAAGACTTTCAGCCTCGGTTCTTCTGTCGGAGATGCTTGGAGACTGACAAAACCAGACGTGTTTTCTCCTCTGTTAACCGAATCAACCAAAGAAAGCACAATTCTGCTGGCCAGAGCTGCCTGAGGGAAGGCAGGAGCTCATCTACAGAAGAAAAGATGAAGCAGAGCTACAGAGCACTGTATATCTGCAAATGCATTCGATGAGCCAAGACATCAACCAAATTTGCATTTTGAACTGGAGCCGTGAGGCTAATGGACTGTGTGTAACAGTAAGGCACAGCCACTAGAGAGACTTAAAAATGAAATCAATTGAGGGTTAAGGGCCGTGCTCAAGGGCCCAACAGTGGAAAAATGACACTTAGTGAGTAAAGAAACTCTTGCACTTCTCTTTTAGACTGGTACTAAAACCTGTCATGTTTAAGATCAGAGAAAAGATATTTTCTTTTATATACCTTGTAACTACACCAGCAACAGAGGCACACAGCTGCTAACCTCTCATGGAAAACAAATTACATCACAAACATTCCTATATAATATAACGTTATAAGCTGGACTTTCAATCAAGACCACATTACTGCTTTATTGTTCTCTCCTGAAGTCTTATGTCCTCGTTTTCTTGTCTTCTCTCATTCTGTAACATATCTGTGAATATTTGAATAGAGACATTTGTCTTTTTAGTTCCATTTTTCCTACATTTTTTTTCTTTAGGACTTTAAGATTGTTGTTAATGTTATTAATGTTTCCTGTCAGCTAACTGTCCTCACCTTGAAGGAACTTGAGCATGTGGTAGCTGACAGTGCTATCACGGCATTACAAAATAATACAAAATGGTTCTTGCCCCTCACCCCTTCGCTTGTCCTTGTCAGTGTTCATAAGGATGACACAAAGGAAACCCACTACCCTCCAAAAAATGCTTTTTGTGAAATGTTTTGATGGAAAAACCTCCTCCCAATGTGAAGCACGGTGGAGAGAGCATCATGGTTTTAAAAATGCCAATCACCTTAAACGTTTTTGTAACTGTCCTGGCAATAGTGTTAGTGTTATTTTATATACAGCTATTAGAGAACAGAACTGGAGAGTTAAACAAGCTCAGACACTTCCTTGTACAATTTGCTCATTACTGTGTGACAGAAGATTCCAATACAGAGTAAAGTACAGCTTCTTCTTTCTTTTTCTCCAACAAATGAAAGAGAATTCCATTAAAATGACTCTTAGAAGTACATATTTCCAAAACGTAAAGTAAATGTAGCATGTTACAACCCACATCTGTGCCTGGGACATAAAATAACAGCTTGCTCATGCTATTTCTTGTAACAGTACTTAATACATTGAATATTTTGCCTTTAAAAGGTACTTAATGTTGTGATGCAGCAAACAAGATTAGACATGGGATATGTTCTTGTATTATTACAGTATTGTCCAGTCTGCTTGTTTGGATGTTCATAGAGAATAATGGTGCTGCAGAATAATGACCCAAACACACACGTCAAAGCTTTTTTCTCCTGTGTGTGTGTGTGTGTGTGTGTGTGTGTGTGTGTGTGTGTGTGTGTGTGTGTGTGCGCACAGCTGCAACAGGGTGTCTTTTCTTTTTAGCATCATGTCCTTTATTCCCCTCTCTCAGATTGGACCCAGATATCTGTCTCATGTAATCAGTGGCCTAGTCAGCTCTTTAAATAGAAAGGATTAACCTTGGAAGCCGCTGACAGGGCCTCGATGTTGTTGCACTTGCTTTCTAGTTCAGCAGTCCTAGACAGCATATAGTCAAACAGCACATAATCAGATGATGAGCTTGGTCACCACGTTGTTTAATTAATGTTTCTAAGGAAGAATGTGCAGTTTGCAGTATAGATACAGATTATCGTGTGATTGATGTGTTATTGTGAGATATAACTGCATGTGTGATGTGGGCGAGGTGTCGGCCCGATGATGGTTGTATATGACTGTGGCAGGTTTCGCACTCCGCAGAAGTAAGTGGGACTCATGGGAGCATGTTAATTATTTTTAGAGGTGAAGTCATGCTGCCTTCACACTTTACTGGATGATCCCATTTCCCATGTGCAAAACTGTAATTATAAAGATGTGTTACATAGTCATGCATACGCCTTAAATGCTGGATCGGTATGCAGAGTGCTAATGTATTTCACATTATGATGTTGATGTTGACCGACATGAAATGAATCATGCATGTGTGCTTACACTCTTGCAGGAAATGTTTGCGAAGCCTTTACCTCAGCTTCTGCATGAATAATCGTGTTATCAACAAATGTGCTCTGATTTGAATTGTCACAATAATGAACTTTCTCTCCACACACCTAACACACAGTAGTCATTTGTACTTTGTTCCTTGTGAACCCTTGCATTTAATAATTAGAATCTGGCCTTTAAGTATTAACACAATCTCATGTCTGCATGTACATGTGCCATTGACAAAAAACTGCTGTGTTTCACCAACTTGTGGTGTCCGTTGGTCCAATCACTAATTAATCAATGAATAATTAAAACATAATTGTAAATATTCATATACAATATTTACCACTATAGATAATGTGTATAAACTGGGGGTTTATCTCTGGGGTGTATAGCGTGCATAAGACAAGTACTCCTAAAGAGGACACTGAGATTTCTCTTTTAAATATAAGCTTCAAAAAACAAAATGCGTTATTGGGCACAGTTGGGCTCTTGAACAAGAGCCTGAACCCCTGTATGATTATATCAGGTGTAGGTTGTTCTGGTAAGAGTCGACTTGAATGGTTGAGTTGAAGGCAACTGGACTTCTTCTTGGTTCTTGAAGTCATTTAACCTTTCATACGAAAGGTGTCAGTTCTAAAAACTGATGTCCCAGGTATTTAAGCTCTAGTGGGGCTGTCACTTTGTAGGAGTAGTTGCCCCACCCTGCCATCATATGAGTCGTTAGGCTTACATGGGTCGAGGTGTGAATAGGGGTTAAACTGCCTAGGAAGGGATCTCAAGACTGCTATGTAGGTGGCTGATAATTGGTGTTGTTAGTCACACATTTCTGTTCAGAAATGTCCAAAATATGAACATTTGTATAGTCAAAAGACTGTTCCTTCGCCATTGAATCCAGAATCTTGTCCTGATGAGATGGCTCTTCTAAGTTGTGCCATGCGTCTGTGGAGCGGTTATTTGGTCTCCCCTATGAACAGCATACACAACGTTGCTCAGTTTGTGCTTGGGTGTTTTCTTTGAGATGAACCAGTTTTTGTCTAAGGGTGTTGCTAAGTCTAAAGTGCACCAGGATGTTATGTTTGGAGAAGATTCTTCTAAGTTTCTCAGACAATCCTGCCACAGATGGGATGACAACATTGTTACACCTGTTGTTCTGTTCCTCACTGGTTGATGTCTGAAGTTCTTCTCTGTCTCTTTGCTTAGGATCAAGGTGTGTCAGCTTCAAGGTGACAGCTCCACTAGAGGTTAAATATCTGGGATCCCCATCAGCTTGTAGAACTAAAGAAGCCTTATAGACGAGAGATGAAACGTCTTCAAGAACCTAGATGTCGTCCAGTTGGATTCAACTCAAACACTCAAGTCTTCCATTACCTAAATGACTGAGAACCTACACACACATTCTGGTAAGAGTGTTTATGAGAAGCTGCGTGTTTGTATTTGTGTGAGTTTTGAGTCGATCATCATGAGTCAGAGGCTGGCATGTTGCCAAATTATTATAGGAGCAAACTTGGTAAGTTTGTTTGTGAAGCCTGGGGTCCACTGAAAACTAGGACAAAGGGTAAACGTTCAACGATCGACTAGATGAAATCGTTAAGATAAAACACAATAGCCCGTACAGTATATCTCGTACTAAAATATAGGAGATATTAGACACCCAGGTTCTGCTAATAGTACTCTAATCTGTTTTATAGTCCCTGGCTAGCTGTGTGTGTGTGTGTGTGTGTGTGTGTGTGTGTGTGTGTGTGTGTGTGTGTGTGTGTGTGTTATAGCCTGGCTGTGGTGCTAATGACCTTATTTACAGCTTTACACAACTCAGCCAGGGGTACGTCATTCTAACACCCACATGCTGGACCGATTATGGGGAAATCCTAATCATTTTGGACTTTAGGACAGCAGAGAAACTGGAGAAAGAGAAGCAAGTATGAACTGAAACCCTACACACACACACACACCTTCATTAGAGTCACGCTGTACTGATGCTACAGCGCTGATGTAATCCCCCTCCTGCTCCTTCTGGCTTGCTTCATTGGTAATAACACGGTAATAGGATTGAGTTAGCTTCGGAAAAAGCTCTTAGATCAGCTATGTCAGCAAGTCATTACCGTAGACTTCTGCTAACAAAATGTCTTTAAGTACAGCGTTTCATGAAGGCATAGTACCAGAGTGAGGCTACAAATAATAATATAACTTTATGTAGACTCAGTTATTCACAGGCATTTATATGAGAAAGGTGTGAGCTTGGGCACAGTGGCCTGCTGTCATGTCCAGGGCACACCTACGCATGTGCCCTGCTTTCTCCGAGGATAGAGCGCCGTGACCCTGACCAACAAAAAACCGTGGACAAAATTACAATAATTAATGTGTTGTGCAAGTAACACACCATTGTTCTTGTTAAGTATTATTGTTAATATCGTCGTCTTCTTTACTATTCCACCTGATTTTTGGAGTCCCTTCTTCTCCTACAGAAATATCGACATTGCTCCTCTAACCCAAGTCCAGTGAAGTGTGCTTGTATACAGCTTTTTGACCATACCTTGGGTGGCTCCTCTATGGCCCTCAAAGTCATGATTTGGCCCCAGTGTTAACAATTGAAATTCTGAACTGGACACAAGAAATTATGCAGGATGATTTGGTTCATAAAGGAATATAAAGGGTGTTTGTGCTTGTGGCACCGATCAGCCTTTGGAGTCCATAATTTGGCCCACTTTATGGGGCATGTGCCCCAGTAATATGTTGCTGTGCCCCACTAAAATCACAGTCAATTTTATCCTGGATTGCTGAGATGACCTACAGGACACGCCACTCAAATTCAGTGCAGGCACTACATTTCCCATAATGCCCCAGCATGTTTGCAAAGGCTTAAGAGGCTAACACTTTCAGTCAGAGTCAGTTTCTTTCAATTTTTCACTTAACTCTCCACATATGTTGCATGTGAATGTAAATGAGTCGGCTTATCAGGTTGTGTTGCCGTGCCCTGTGTACATGGACATATAGTATATTTAGTGTAGTTTGTGTAATTACAATGGGGCAAAAAAAGTATTTAGTCAGCCACTGATTGTGCACGTTCTCCTACTTAGAAAGATGAGAGAAGTTTGTGATTTTCATCATAGCTACACTTCAACTATGAGAGACAAAATGAGAAAAAAAATCCAGGAAATCACATTGTAGGATTTGGATTGTAGGATTGGGAGAATATCTTGTGGTCAGATGAAACCAAAATACAACTTTTTGTTAAAAACTCAACTTGTCATGTTTGGAGGAGGAAGAAGAATGCTGAGTTCCATCCCAAGAACACCATACCTACTGTGAAGCATGGGGGTGGAAACATCATGCTTTGGGGCTGTTTGTCTGCAAAGGGAACAGGACGACTGATCCGTGTTAAGGGAAGAATGAACGGGGCCATGTATCGTGAGATTTTTAGCCAAAACCTTCCATCAGTGAGAGCATTGAAGATGGAACGTGACTGGGTCTTCCCGCATGACAATGATCCCGACCACACTGCTCGGTCAACGATGGAGTGGCTCCGTAAAAAGCATTTCAATGTCCTGGAGTGGCCTAGCCAGTCTCCAGACCTCAACCCCATAGAAAATTTGTGGAGGGAGTTGGAAGTCCGTGTTGCCCAGCAACAGCCCCAAAACATCACTGCTCTAGAGGAGATCTGCATGGAGGAATGGGCCAAAATACCAGCTACAGTGTGTGCCAACCTGGTGAAGACTTTCAGGAAATGTTTGACCTCTGTCATTGCCAACAAAGGTTATGTTACAAAGTACTGAGTTGAACTTTTGTTATTGACCAAATACATATTTTTCAATTTAAAAAAATAAATAAATAATTTAAAAATCCTACAATGTGATTTCCTGGATTTTTTTCTCATTTTGTCTCTCATAGTTGAAGTGTACTTAAGATGAAAATTACAGACCTCTCTCATCTTTCTAAGGAGGAGAACTTGCACAATCAGTGGCTGACTAAATACTTTTTTGCCCCACTGTATGTCTACTAATTTGTGTATTTTGTGTATTCAGAATTGTATTTTCTTAATGCTACTGTAGTTCCCAGATTTCCGTGCAGGGATCAATACAGTCCATCCACCTGTCCATCCATCCATCCATCCATCCATCCAATAACAAATAATAAATAAAATAAAATATTCTCACCATTAAAATATTCTGACCATTATCATCTTAAACCTCATTCAGAGGCCTAATATGATAATGGTAAGAAATCCCATGTGGCTTGTGTGTGACTAGTAAAGTGTGATGGAATGAAGTATCTTCAATTAATTGACATATGTACAGTAGGCTAAGTTATGTTCCTCTAGTCCATTCACCAGGGTCCTGAGAGTCTTAAATCTGACTTTAAATGATTTGTGTTCAGATATTGTTCTGTACAGTTTTACTGCACACACACATTGATAAAAACACTTCATGTACATCCAGTTACAAAAAAGTGTTTATTATGTATACAGGACCCTTGAGGGGGGTTTTCAACGTTTTTTTCCCCTCACCATCTGCTGAGGTGTAGAAAACAGCTCAATCATATCTGTTCCGTATTTAGTCATGGTTCAGTTTTGAGTTCTGAAAATTAAAAGTGTATGAGCTCTGATCTTAATCAGCTTCAGATGTATTGCATGGCCTAATGCATTTGATCTGTTTTCTTGATCACTAGTAATATAATTCACCTAGTCTCATAAAAACGTGATTTCCAGAGAGAGATAATAATAATCACTTATTATTTGCACCTTTAAAGTGTTTATATGAATAAGTGGAAGGCTTGTAGAAATGTAGCCGTAAAGACTCGTATCCAAGTATAGGAGAATAAATAAGACAAATGAGACGTCTAGTTGTTTGTCCATAGAGCTTAGTTAAATATTTATGTATTAACTTTTTAAAAATGCATTGTGAATGCTGCCGTGCTGACATATTATTCCTCAAACAGTTCAACTGTAATGTGCATTAAACCACTAATAGTAAATCCAGTAAGTAATTTCAGTGAAGTATATAATACAATTCACTAACATTTAATATATAATCCCAGTTCCTGCCACCTAGTTTAAAAGGGTTTTAAGAAAAAATGTTTCCCTGTTGAATTGACTAACTCGGATTTTATGTAATTTAAATAGATACATGCACTATTAGACATTCACCGCTGTTTACCAGTAAAACACTCTCAGCAGTGTTGCAAATCCAAATACAAAAATACTCCTGCACTTTATTAAAGTTATTTGCACATTTCTGAAATGGATTACCACAAGGTGTAAGCTTGCCTTGGATGGGACACCAAGGCAGACAGCAGTGGCAGTTGAAACACCGGGGGATTTTTCGCTGACTGGCTCCTCAATTGTGGCACGATTGGTTTGTGATGCCCAACCCGGCTGGGGACTTGAAACCCAGCAACGATACTCAAAGCAATGAGAACGATGATTAATTAACAGGCCAAGAAACTCATTGCATACACCACCTGCATCAGCCTGGACTGCTGAAACCAGGCAGGTTGGGTCCATGGATCCATGCCAGGCTGACAGCAGTGGAGCCCTATGTGGTGTTCTGCTGTTGTTTGCCCATCCGCCTCAAAGTTCAGCATGTTGTGCACTCTGAGATACTTTTCTGCTCACCACAGTTGTACATGGTGGCTGTGTGAGTTACCTTTCTGTCAGCCTTTCTGACAGCTTGAAACCGCCCTGGGGCCACTTAATGTCGATGTGCATACTTCACATTTTATTCGAACTTTGACTCCATGACTTTAGTTTTGCTCTGTAGATTTATCATCTACGCCGCCCAAGGAGGTTGGGGTCCCTTTTTGAGTCTTGGTCCTCCCAAGGTTTCTTCCTATAACTCAGGGAGTTTTTCCTTGCCACTGTCGCCCTAGGCTTGCTCAATTTGGGATTGGACGTAGTTATTAGGAGATAATCTAAACTTGTAAAGTTGCTTTGAGACAATGCTCCATTGTAAAAAGCGCTATATAAATAAATCTGACTTGACTTGACTTGACTTGACCTGGCCATTCTCTATCGACATTTCTCATCAACAATGTGTTTCCGTCCACAGACCTGCCACGCACTGGATGCTTTTCATTATTGCACCATTCTGAGTAACCTCTAGAGACTTGCGTATGTCAATGCCAGGAGCAATTATAAACAAACTCAAAAGAGCTCTGGAAAGATCTGGGTCCAACAATCATGCCATGACCAAAATCACTGAGATCACACCCCCGAATCCCCCACCTCCCATTTTGATAATGGATATGAACATTGCCTGAAGCTTCAGTTTATATAGTGTATATAAACTGAATGCAGTTTTTGTGTGTTGTAGCTTGATGGTACTTTTAGGTACTTTTAGGTACTTTTTCTTTCATTCCAGGATGAATCAGAGCACTTTAAGTTATTGCCAGCAATTAAACAAAAGAGAAAATTCCCAAGAGTACCATCAGCCTAATAAACAGCAGTGTAAAACTGCAGTTTGGTTTAAATGTATTTCAAGTTTTTGTTCAGATTTACAATTCTTTTTACATGTACATGTCACATAATTGTAACTAGGCTATAAAAAATGAATTGCACCATGAAAAAGGATACACATATGCTTCAAACCTTAACCATAAACTAACATTTGGTCTGGTGCTTGTTGCATACATATTTTGGAGTGAGTCATGGCCTGTACTGTTGGTGTTATATATTAAAGAAATGCAGTTTCATTACTTGGATAAGGTCATACCATAACAAAAAATAACATCTATTTCACAATGGTATGTGTAGGGCACTGTTTTATCAACAGCAACATAACTATCCAGTTCCTTTTAAAACGCTGTAGCTAAGCTGAATTTGAACACAGCGTGGCTGCACATATGTTTTCTAGCAACACATCACCTGCCCCAACACACACACACATCCTTTATATCTTAACCTTACTTAACCTTACCCAGCATATGAGTGATGGCCCAATGCTGGTCCACATTTACCATTTCCATCTGGCCACCTACCACTGTGGAAAAGTTACCATAAACCTAAATAAATATGGCTGCCAGAACACAGACACAACTCATCTGTGCTTACACCAGCACTCAGGCATGACATGGACTAAAAAATGCACTTAAACCCCATTTGGACATCACAACCCCAATGATACGGATTCCAAATGCCATGAACACTCTAAATGTGGCTACAGTGGTGTCAAACTGTGCCAATATAACAATTTAGATACATTTAATTCCAGTGTTTAGTGGCAATCAAAAGTCCATACAGCAAACCCACAACCAGAGATGCAGGCTTAGGCTGGTTAGATGTACCTGGATAGTCAAGTGTCTTGGTACTACCAAAAAGTAAAAAGTCTCAAAACATTATGGTCAATAGGACTTTTTTTCAAAAATAAGAAAAGAAAAAACCCTACAGCTGCATCTCTTTCACTTTCACACTATTAAATTCATTATTACTCATTATTTCTGTATTTTCTAATCCACAAGTTTTAAACAGTTTTTGAAAGCAGTAAAACAATATTATTGTTGATGAGTATTCAATTAAATTAAATTGAATAAATTGTCCACTGTGGTAGCCTAGCGGTTAAGGTACTGGAGTCTGGACCAGAAGGTCCAGGGTTCAAATCCCACCTCTGCCAAGCTGCCACTGTTGGGTCCTTGAGCAAGGCCCTTAACCCACAATTGCTTGGATTGTAAGACTGTATCAATTGTAAGTCGCTCTGGATAAGGCCATCTGCTAAATGCTGTAAATGTAAATTTATTATTGTAAATTATAAACAGACTAATTTTTTCACAAATGTTATAGTTGTTGTTGTGTTTATGTCAATGGACCAAGAACACTGTACTAATTCTGGGTAGGGCCTCGCATTGCTCTTAAAAAAGACTGTTTTTTTTACTCCACAAGACGTTGGAATCCTTCCTTTGATATTCTGCTCCGTGTTGACATGACTGCATGATCAGCAACACTACTCAAATAGGCTGTGACATTTCAAGCAATGATTGATTGGTATTAACAGGCCCAAAGTGTGCCAAAAAACATTTCCCCCTCACCACTACACCCCCTCCACCAGCCTGGACTGCTGACACAAGGCAGGTTGGGTCCATGGATTCAGGCTGTCAGTGCCAAATTCTGACCCTACCTTCTGTGTGCCTCAGCAGAAACTGATGATTCATCAGACCAGGCTATGTTTTTCCAGTCTTCAACTGTACATTTTTGGTAAGCTGTGCACACTGCAGCCTCAGCTTTTGTGCTTGGCTGACAGAAGTGGAATTTGACAAGGTCTTATGTTGTTGTAACACATCTGCCTCAAGGATGAATATTTTCTGTCAACTTGAACCAGTCTGTCTGAACTGCTGCTGACTGGTGTCTTTTTCATTCAGCCTATTGCAGCATTTTGAGTAAACTCTAGAGACTGTCATGTAACAATCACAAGAGAAATACTCAAGACTTGGTCTGTCTGGCACCACCAAACATGCCATGGTCAAAATCACTGAGATCACATTTTCCCCCATTCTGACGGTGGATGTGAACATTACCTGCATTGGCCGATTATATAATTGCATAACTGTTCATCCTAATAAAACACTTAGTATATTTTAAACACATTGCATTTATTGTTGGGGATACGTCTAGCATTGTATTGATTTAAATATGGCATATTTAAGTTTGCAGTTTATATGTCACCTATATACGTATTCCTGTTATTTTCATGTCATGCATTTGTAAGTGGTACTGCTTGGTCTTATTCCAGTTTTTCCGGTCGACTCAGTTTAAAGAGTTGTTCAAAAGAATCGGCTCTTTGTCATTAGATGTACAGTAGTGGTTATTGCTCTTACCCGGTTGTTTCTGTCTGTTTCTCGGACCTCTTCCTCCGTGACCCCCTGTCTGATCAGAGCTTTCACACTGACCGCGTTGTTGCTGCTGCAGGCGCGGAAGAATGAGAGCGGCTCGGGGCTGTCCACGCTGACCGATTCGGCGAGTTCATCATCAATATCGGGCGGGTAAAACGAGTCATCTGAGGCGATGCTCCTGGAGTCGAAGAATTCGTCGTCGTACTCAGAATCGGAACCTTCACATGAACTCAGATAGTCGTAATCCTCTTCTTGCGACTCCTCCGTAATGGCGGGATGAACTTGCGTGGGACAGCCGACCTTGGGAATCGGAACGGTTCTGAGCTTGCCCGGTGAGGAGCCTCCGCCATCCTCCTGGTCCCTCATTAGAAACCGGTCAACTTAAGTTTTCAGCCGAGAACGACTCATGGGGGTCGGATCTGCTAACCAGGATTAAACCGAGTCAGAATCGTTAAGATCGAGGAAATTAGTAAAAAAAAAAAAAAATCACTCTTCAGGCGGAGCACTTTCTCATTTTCTACTTCGTAGTGACAGAATTATTCCCAGATGTACTCATTTTGTTTCACTTTTATCCCAGTGATAACAGCGGACAAAGCAAAAAAGCACACACACACAAAATAATGAAATGGAACAGAAGCGTAGATCAGTTACTGAGAGCCGCCGCGCATCCGCCTGTAGATCCTGGAGAAGGACAGCATGGTGCGCTCCTAAACTGGAGCTCCATAATCCGGTTAGATTAGTCCTCCTGCTCCTCCCTGTCACACTCCCTACTTCTATAAGGGATTAGATAAGCGAATAAATACATCATTAGAGTTATTCTTCGTGATGACAGGATACGTCTTAACTAAACGTGCTAAGTGCTGATGGAGTTTACTTTCGTTTTCTGTCTCGCAGGGCTTTCCGTGTGTAGATAACCAAATTATACCCCTCCTGGATGGGAATACCCCATACACCACTTCACAGAGGTGCAACTTTCAGCTTAAACCGAAATTCTTCATGTTGATTCACGTTGGTTTATTCAAACTGAGACTGATATTACCAGAGATGAGCAGCAGCAGCAGCAGCATGCACGCTCAGTACTGTATGTGAGAAAGCAATAATCATTAACATTAAATAACATTACAAGTCCTTGCACTATAATGCTAACGTTTGTTTTACCACACAAATTAAATGCTTTAGCTGTGAGTGTAAATGACAAGAACTTAACAACCTGTATGGAGCAAAAAAACTTTTTTGACCCTTTTTTTTGTTGTGATACATTTGAACCAAATGATGTATAAAAAGTTTGGACAGCTTTCTTGATGATCCACTAGTGCTTGCTGAAATATTTTATAACTCTAGAAATTTTAATGGTGCATTTAACGTTTCTTGAAATACACTCAGCGATCACTTTATTAGGTACACCTTCTTTTCTACACTCATTGTACATTTGATCAGTTCCACTTACAATATAGAAGCACTTTGTAATTCTGCTAATACAAACTGTAGTCCATCTGTTCTTCTGTTCCTTCCTGTTTGGTTGGCGGATCATTCTGAGCACTGCAGTAACACTGACGTGATGGTAGTGTGTTAGTACAGTAGGGCAAAAAAGTATTTAGTCAGCCACTGATTGTGCAAGTTCTCCTACTTAGAAAGATGAGAGAAGTCTGTAATTTTCATCATAGGTACACTTCAACTATGAGAGACAAAATAAGAAAAAATATCCAGGAAATCACATTGTAGGATTTTTTAAAAAATTTAATTGTAAATCATAGTGGAAAATAAATATTTGGTCAATAACAAAAGTTTAACTCAGTACTTTGTAACTTAACCTTTGTTGGCAATGACGGAGGTCAAACATTTCCTGTAAGTCTTCACCAGGTTTGCACACACTGTAGCTGGTATTTATGCCCATTCCTCCATGAAGATCTCCTCTAGGGCAGTCATGTTTTGAGGCAACACGGACTTTCAACTCCCTCCACAAATTTTCTATGGCTAGACCACTCCAGGACCTTGAAATGCTTTTTACGGAGCCACTCCTTCTTTGCCCGAGCGGTGTGTTTGGGATCATTGTCATGCTGGAAGACCCAGCCACGTTCCATCTTCAATGCTCTCACTGATGGAAGGAGGTTTTGGCTTAAAATCTCACGATACATGGCCCCATTCATTCTTCCCTTAACACGGATCAGTCGTCCTGTCCCCTTTGGAAAAAAACAGCCCCAAAGCTTGATGTTTCCACCACCCCCATGCTTCACAGTAGGTATGGTGTTCACGGGATGCAACTCTGCTTTCTTGGGATGCATTCTTCTCTCTCCAAACCCGACGAGCAAAAAAGATGTCAGTTTCAACTGACCACATGATATTCTCCAAAATCCTCTTCTGGATCATCCATATGCTCTCTGGCAAACTTCAGACAGGCCTGGACATGTACTGGCTTAAGCAGGGGGGAACACTTGGCACTGCAGGATCTGAGTCCCTCTCGGCGTAGTGTGTTACTGATGGTAGCCTTTGTTACTTTGGTCCCTGCTCTCTGCAGGTCATTCATCAGGTCCCTCCATATAGTTCTGGGATTTTTGCTCACTGTTCTCATTATCATTTTGACCCACGGGATGAGATCTTGCGTGGAGCCCCCAGATCGAGGGAGATTATCAATGGTCTTGTATGTCTTCCATTTTCTTATAATTGCTCCCACAGTTGATTTATTCACACCAACCTGCTTGCCTATTGTAGATTCACTCTCCCAGCCTGGTGCAGGTCTACAATTTTCTTCCTGGTGTTTTTTTGACAGCTCTTTGGTCTTGGTCATGATTGAGTTTGGAGTCTGACTGTTTGAGGCTGTGGACAGGTGTCTTTTATACAGAGCCAGAAATTTTGCTTGTTTGTGGGTGACCAAATACTTATTTTTCACCATGATTTACAATTAAATTCTTTAAAAATCCTACAATGTGATTTCCTGGATTTTCTTTTTCTCATTTTGTCTCTCATAGTTGAAGTGTACCTATGATGAAAATTACAGACCTCTCTTACCTTTCTAAGTAAGAGAACTTGCACAATCAGTGGCTGACTAAATACTTTTTTACCCCACTGTATGAGTGTATCAGACACAGAAGTGCTGTGTATCAAACTTTTAAATCCTTTCATGCTTGTATATTTGTGTACAAGAAGACTATGTAAGTGAATTTCAATTCACCTGGCATCAATTAGTAATTGTGATTTGATTATGTCAATATAAACCTATCTATTTCTTGAGAATTCTACTGCTAGTAGTGCAGGGTAACACAAATAATTAAACATTGTTAAAAAGCCAGTGTAGACAAGGTTTTGGTGGTGCCATACTTTCCACTTCTTTATTAAGAAGGTTTTGGTGGTGCCATACTTTCCACTTCTTTATTAAGAAGTGGAAAGTATGGCACCACCAAAACCTTGTCTACACTGGATTGTCCTTTCAAGCTGAATGTATATACTATAATATTTGTACTAGTGATGTAGTCAAGACCAAGTGTAGAGTCGTGCCAAGTCAAGACCATGACCAGGACACATTGAGTTCAAGTCAAGACCAAGACCATGAGTGGCCAAGACCGAGACGAGAACGAGACCAGATTAAGCTTATTTCTCATTAAAGAAACAGTACAGGGTAATACTGTGGGGGCTTTTGTCCTTTTTCCTTTGCTGTCTAATGATGCTTTGTGGAATTGATGCAACAAATAGTTTAATATTCTACGTAAAAATGGTCTTCAGAACCAGTTCTTGTGTACTTTAAAAACTGCAGTACTCTCCCTGCACCCCAGCTGCTTCAGTTTACACAATTACATTACCTCAGCACTTGATAAATCTGCCAGACAACCAGTGAGGTGAGAAATAATCCCTCCCAAGGAAAGGTTCATCTGATATTCTCAGATCATAATGCTGGATTTGAAGTCTGAGAAATGTACAGTGGTGCTGGAGAATTTGCTTTAGAATTTTATATATTTCAGCATAAATATGAACTAAAACATTATCGGATGCCATCAAATCCTAAAAGTAGATCAAGAGAACCCAATTAAACAAACGAGACAAAATGATACTTGGTCACTTATTTATTAAGATAAATGATCCAATATTACATATCTGTGAGTGTCAAAAGCATGTGGACCCTTGATTTCAGTATCTGGTGTGATGCTCTTGTTCAGCAACAACTAAACTGCAACTAAACATTTCTGGTAACTTGGAGAAGTTTTAGCTTATTCCTCTGTGCAGAACAGCTTTGGCTCTGGAATGTTGGTGGGTTTCCTCACATGAACTGCTTGTACTGTCATTCCTCAACATTGACTTCGCCATTAATAAAACATTAACTTTATTCTTTTTTCCTCCATGCTTTGGTAGAATGACTTGTGTGCTTAAGCTTGTTGACCTGCTGCATGAGCCACATTCTTTTGAGATTCACTTCACGGACAGTTGTCCTGACATTTTCCAGAAGTTGCTGGTATAATTCAGAATTCATTGTTGCATCAAGGATGGCCCAGACACAGCACAAACCTCCCAAACCATGATGCTATGTCCGGGGAGAAGTGTTGATGGGAATAGCATAGAAGTTTGCCATTGATTGTGTCAGTGTGAAATAAGCCTGCAAATGCCTTTTATTTTCTAATATTTAGTTACACTTGCCCTTGAGAAATTAGTAAATAACACTAGTATATAAAGTAATTAGAGACATAGGCAGAGTGCAGGACACTGCAATCATCAGGGTCATTATAACTCGTATTGGGCTTTATCACCATTTTCATAAAACAACCGTTTCTTTCTTTCTTGTATAAACAGATGGACCATTTTGCCTAACTGTTTCAAAGTCAAAGTCAGAGTTTATTTTAAAAATCTGTTTTCAGTAGTGGCAGTTTTTAAGGTTACAGACTGATTTTAAGATTTTGGGACATACAATATATACTCATAAAAATGGGATCTAGCTACTCATCATGTGGCCATGTGGTACAGGCACACATCAACAGTAAATCTGTTTTTTTTCTGCAAAAGTATTCATAGCACATATTACATTGTCTTTTCAGGCCACAGTTGGTAAGGTGTTTGAGATGAAGATCATTTATCACAGCTGAAAGTTCCAAACACTGTAAGCTATAATATTACAGTAAGAAGGACTCTAAAGCCTGGGAACCTAAAGCCAAATTCAAGTGGTGACTTGTGCTAGGATTCATTAAAGCCAAGGTTTGTTGTGATCTTATGTGATATGGTCTTCAAGTAATTGTTGCAAAGCTTTGAGTTGTGTTTTTGTCATTATCTTAGTGCACACTCCATCATTCCACATTTTCTCTAGCGGTCTCATACTTTTGGGCCCCAGTCTATATAAGAATTCCTTCATTATCTTTTTTACCCACTTATTTTAACTAAACTAAGTCACTTATTCTACATGCCACAAAGCAGGAACCAACACCAGACAGGGCATCAACCTTTAGTATACTGCAAAAGTCTTAGGCCTCCATCAGATCTGTTGTTTTAAAAATGTTGTATTGACCATCTATAACATATCGTTTATGATTGCACCCAAATTTTTCAAACTTAGTCACTCCATAATCCTCTTTTCCACTGGTGTGGAATTCTAATCTTGGTGAGCTTTAGCATTTCTTAGCATTTTCACCCTGTTCCTTCTGAAAAAGTGGTTTCTTTGCTGCTACCCTTCAAAACGTCCATTCCTGATCAATTCTTCACACTGTTGAAGGGTCAACTTGGCAGCTCGATGAAGCTGACTGATGCTATTGCTCAAGTGTGAGTGGGAGGTCAAACTAAATACTTCCTTCCCACTGTAGCTTAAAGAAACCTTTTTTTATTTTTCTTATTAAGAAATTGATTTTTAAAAATAAAAATCCAAAAATGGTTCCTAGGACCAGTAAGTTCAGCAGATGTGAATATGAATATGTGTTTATATGTGTCTGTGTGTTCCACCTCACCAGAGGCTCTCAAATCTGCCTTGCTCACTGGGGATGGGGTTTTTTGTCTGCGGTCAAATGACACAGGCCAGAGGTGCCTCTGTTATTGTGCTGGTCCTAAAACAAAATGAAAAACGACAGGACAGGACCAGGCCAAATTAAAACACCAACCTGTTAAATTTTGCTGACATCGTTTCACTTTTGCATGATGTAAAAGCAACTATAAATTCTAAATGAAGACCTTTTCTTCCAAGGCCATGAAAGTAGCCACTTCCCTAAAGTTGGTTTATTAAATCACTAAAACACATGATAAACATCAGTCATAAGGACCGATTTTAATAAAGCACTGTTTGTTTTATAGTAAAAAGGTTAATGGTTTACTCAGCACATTAGGTCAATCAGTTCATTACTGTTTGCAGCACTGGGACTGACCTTCCAAAGTGTACAGAGGACCTCTTTGATTACAATTAGTCTCTGTCTGCTCTTGTTTGCTTTGATGCAATTAAAGTTAATGAAGGGATGAATTAAATGTTCAAAAGTTTTACTTCAGCTGTAAAATACAGCCATGTGGTTTGTTTCTTGTAAAAGTGAGGCAAGAGGGAATTTGTAGATTTTGCAGCCTTTTAGAAAGACAGCTTCTGAATCTCTGGCTCACATCAAGCCGAGTGTTTATTCATGATCCACAACTGCACATGGAAGCAATAGTAGTTCACAATGTCCATCTTTATTTAAAATGAAACATGAAATAATAGAAGTTCATACACTTACAATTCATAAAAAAGCCAACCATACCTTGTGGCCGTGAAAACATGATGAACCATAAGGCATTCCTGCAGTGCCTGATTAGTGCAGTTATATAGGCTTTTAAAGCTCAGAGGAAAGAGCAAATCTGAGAGCCATCTGTCCACTGAAACTCCTCACACCTCACATATCGAGTCCAGAAAAATCAGCAGGTTTGGAAAAAAACATCCCTCCATGGTACTTCTTAGACAAGGAAAAACAACAACAATACACATTTTCACCCACATATGATTAAACATTGTGTATTCTTCGGGAATTTTTACTCTGGCACTTTTACAGATATATTATGTTTAGAGTTACTATCACATGTTGTTTGTGTTTTATTATGACTATGTTTTTGCATAACCTGCTCTGTCAACTGGAACACTGCCTCTGCTCTCGCCTCACTTTCCCCTAACGCAAAATGTCCCCGCTTCCTCCTTACAAGCCCTTTAAGTCTTTCCTGGAAATCTGTTTCTAGCAGTATATGTTTTGAAACAATTATGTTCATCTGTAATACCACCAGCCGAAGACAACACCGGGTGTCTCACAGTCAAAACAAGGTTTCACTGGAATTCCCCAGTGTGCTTTGTGCTTTTGCTTTTGTAATTCATTTAATTAGATGAAAGCATGGAGGTGACAATAACTTGGAACATCTTCTGACCCTTCACATCTACAGGCTCATGGGAATCCAGGATAAAATCCCCCAAAAAAGTAACCTTCCAGAACACTGGAAGAAACGATCATACCAGATCTGTGTCAAAAGTTCCTAAATATACTAAAGATACTGCTTCACAAACTCAAGGTGCAGAAGAATCTGCCATCATATAAGCAATGTGAGTGCAACACAAGTCTGATAAAGTATATTTGAAGTAAAAGGAGAACCATTTCAAGAACACCTTACGTAGTTAATAGCGCATAATACCTCCACGAGCATGAATAAGAGCTGCGATTCGATTTGGCAGGGACTGGACAAGTGCCTGGATGTAGGCGACATCAATGTTCAGTGTTACTCGTTGTTCCAGGTAGTCCCACAGATTTTCAGGAGGATTCACATTTGGGGATTTTGGATGCCAGTCCGGATTTGTGACTCTCTGAGTGACTCTCTGATCTCTGAATGTTGATCATGGCAACACTTGCAGCCATGTGAATGCGAGAGTCTTGAGATACAGGAATAAGAATGTCACCTTCCTCAGTAAGATAACGAGCAAAAGGCATTGTGGTTCAAATTTACTGAAAGAGCCATTGCCCAAGTATTAAACATCCCATCACCGAACCTCCTCACTTGAACCACACCTGCATCAAGTCCTTTCCTCGAAGCTTCCTGATGTCAATGAACACAACACCTTAGCTCATTCACATCAGGCATAAACAAGATTTCATCTGACCAGATAACAGGTTTCCAGTCGGTTTTTTGTCTTTCGCGCATTTTAACCAGGCACCTTTGTGAACAGAAGTGAGCAAAGGCCTCTTGTGTCACTCTGGTCAATATGTTTCATGTTAATGCAGTTCTCTGAGAATGATCTTTCAGAATTGGTTGGGTAGGACCTGTGTTTTGGCTTCTAGAAACAATTCTTGCCTGGAACAAGGCGATTTTTTAATTCAACAGTTTGAAAACCGATTTCCTGTCCATCAGGTTCACTATAAACTCTGACTGAAATGTCTTGTAAGACTGGGATTTTGCCACTTTGGCACACCCCAATGCAGTCACTCCTTTTTTTACCAATAATTAACATTTGCTTTTTGACAAATTTTCCACACATTGACGAGACATTCACTGCACTGTACCACCTCTTATCAATCCCTCACACACCCCGCAGGTAATTATAGCCCTCCAGTCCTCGGTCCTCCTCGAGCTGAAGTTACTATCACCTTAAACATGCAGGTAACTTCATTTTTTTGTCCAGGGAGCTTATGAGGTACGCAGGTTGTGCAATTTTGCAGTGAATATTTTTTCTCTCTATGTTGAATTCATTCATGAAGTCATGTGTAAATGTATCTGCTAGGTTATGTTAATTACATTTCATTTAGAAAATTAACATAGTCATTGTTGCTACAGTTGACAGGACTATAATCTAGAAAATGTTTTCCACTCTTTTTCTATGTACATATTCTGCTGCACTGCATATTGAGAAATGTTCCTACAAAGCCTCAAAACAATGGTGGGTGTAGGCTCTTCAAAAAAATATACAAACCTAACATGCCACAGTTTGCCATTTGGAATCATCTTAAGACTTGTGCAAGCAAAAAAGTGAGGTCACCAACATCTGCTTTGTGTTTTCAAGTGTAGAGCAACCAAAAATCAGGCAGAAGGTAAAAAAAAAGGGGGTGATATTTACACACTCAGTTAAACAATGTTTCGGTGTTGCTTCACATGGCTTTGATAGTCTTGTTGAGTTTAAAAGAGTTAAATGTTAAAGTTTGTTTTTTTCTATTTATTGGTGCAAAAAGCTGCTTAACTCCAGAGTTTTTGAAAAAAACATTATTTACTCAAAAACATACAACAAATAAAACAGTGCAGCGCTGTTCCTGTATCTCCTCAAAGGAAGAACTTATGACATGCATGACTATGCAGCAAAAAAAGTGCGGTATAAAAAACAAGCTCACACGTTTAACTGCAATATATTAACTAATTGCTTTACCCTGATCAGAATCTCTTTAAAACTTGTGCTCGCTGTTTGCAAGACAGGGTGTCTGTCATATTCGCCTACTGACAGCCTAAAGTCGCCAACACACCTACTGGCATGAACCCCAGAAGAAGCCCAAGTGGACATTTATCAGAGCTCAGGATCAAACTGGGGCTGTGAGGCACCAACACTTCCTACTTCCCCACTAAAACATCTTCAGTTCTAACAAAAAATACACTTTTTGTTGAACATGTATAAGATGGTAAGAAGTTATTTGCACAACAATCGCAGTACATCCAATTGATCCAGAGTACATCCAGAGCCTAACCCTGCATGCAGTGACTACACCTTGATAGGGTGCCAGTTCGTCACAGGGTATCACACACTTACTCTCAATTTAGAGTAGCCAGTCCATCTGCTGGCACCTCATCCATCAGCAAACACCAACTGGGATATAGCTTTCCATGTGTGATAATGATCATTAGCTAAATACAGTGGCACCAAAGACTCCTGTTCTAGAGGTTAATATGAAAAGTTCTTGTTATCAAGTCTATGAATGTAAAATGGCATCAGAGAAATCCATCACTTTCCAAAAAAACAGATTTTATTTCCAGTAATTGTATTAAATCTCCTATTCAGTGTCTCTTGAAGAACTTAAGGTCTGTTTTTTGCGCCTGTAGAAATTGGACACTTGGATCATACCGCTTTGTTTTGCCCTGTTGGGGTTTTAGAAAACAGTTACACATGCATTAGTAGTCAAAAGATATCTTCGTTCCTCTCTGTAATTATGTTATCACTGTGGTATAAGTTTTACATCAGATTAGTTTCTCCTACTGGAATATTCACATGCAATAAATCTTTTGTGATCCAAGCTGAAATGAAGTGGGGCAAAATAAAGATCTTATTATATACCCATACACTCACTGATCACTTTATTAGGTACACCTCCTTGTTTCTACAGTTGTCGTCCAATTTATTGCCTCCACTTACCATATGGAAGCACTTTGTAGTTCTACAGTTACAGACTGTAGTCCAGCTGTTTCTCCACATACTTTGTTAGTCCCTTTTACTCTGTTCTCTAATCATAAGGACTCACACAGGACCAGCACCGATCAGGTACTATTTGGGTGGTGGACCATTCTCAGCACTGTAGTGATACTGATGTGGTGCTGATTCGAGTGGAACAAACACAGCAGTGCTGCTGGAGTTTTTAACACTCTGTCACTGCAGTGCTGAGAATGATCCAGCACCCAAATAGTACCTGATCTGTACTGGTCCTGTGGGGGTCATGTAGAACTACAAAGTGCTTCGATATGGCATGTGGAGGGGCTGAAATGGACAATGAGCATAGAAACAAAGAGGCGTACCTAATAAGTGACTGTACATACTTAGCAGAAATACTGTTGTCAGGGTTAGGGTGGCCCTATCCTGGAACTCACAGGTGGAGGAACACCCTGGACTGTGGGCCAGTTGTGTAAATGCACCACGTTTCACACCCAGGTCCTCAGGTAGTGCTTTATCCAGCAGCTGGTTCTTACCACCAAGCTGCCGGAACTGCTGACACCCATAAATAACACCCTAAAGTGCCGGTATTAGTATGGATTCATTTCTGTTTTGACTGTTTTTACATCCTGCTCTCAGAAGGCTTTTTAACCACTTTAAATACTGATTTGATTAAACAGTTTAAAAAGCAGAAAGCATAAAGACAGACAGAAGGGCATGGGATTTCAATAACAAAGTGAGTGAACCACTGACTTAAGCCCTCACTCTGTGTGTTTGTGTGTGTTTGTGTGTGTGTTTACTCACACATGCTCCTGCAGACTGAGCAGGAAGCTGTCTGTTTGATCCTGAGGAATGTCTCCATCCAGTCCAGCCAGGTATGTGTACAGACTGGTAAACGTGTGGAAAGGGATGCGGGATGCTCCCCCCTCTGGGTCCTCAGTGAGGATTTCACAAGCAAACCTCAGAGCGCTGATGATGGTCTGTGGAAACAGCAGTGGGACTGGGGTTCTTTCATTACATTAGACTTACGGTTTACCAAACACCACCATACTTACTTATTTACTTATATTTACTTATAGTAAATACAGTTTATATTACCATAGACTGTCTACATCTGTAGCATATGTGTGATTACTACACATATGCTACATACAAAAGAACAGAAGCCTGATTTGTTTATACTGTAATAAAAGCCTAAGGTCAAATGTTAACCTTAACTATTTGGAAATGTATGTGTAAATTTGGTGTGAGTGACTGTATGAATGGGGGCGTGTACGAATTGGTGCCTTGTCTAGGGTTGGTTGGTTTAATGTCTTGTGCCCTGTGCTGCTGGTTAGGCCTGGGCTCCCCAGGACCCTGAATTGGATTAAGCGGGTATGAAAAGTTAATAAACGAATGAATGAAGTGCCCACGCTTTGAACGGCAGCTCGATCTATTATATCAAGTCCGGCACTTCCCCCAAGTGGCTTTCACCGGGATTGCACCTAGACTTGTCTTTTCAGTGCCGTTGAGACCGGACATCTACAATACAATCAGATTCAACTAGTCCGAATATCAACGATGTAGTAAACTCGGTCATTTATGACTCACTCCACCCAAAGCACTGCAACCCAGAGCCAAGAATTTCATCCACTCGATCTCGGTGCTGAAGTTCCCGAGTTCCAGCAGCATATCCAGCTGTTCTGCTGGCAGACACAAACCTTTCCACGCTTGCTGTAAATCTTTTTTCAGAACCCTTTCGTGAGATGAAAGCTACAAAGAAAAACAGGTAAGGTGCCAATTTAGTAGAAATATAACCAGTAAATCTGTATTCACATGGTTAAAGACACACCTGCTTATGAAGGACTTTGAGCAGGCCTGGGGTGAGGCCTGTGTCTGTCTTCTGTGTTGCTACTGGCATTTCAAGCCTGTCTTTGACTGGAAGAGGTTCACCTTTAGACAGTGCTGAAAAATAGCTGAAAGAACATGAACCACTATTAAACATGCAGAGCAGTGACTCATATTTCAGACACTTTAAGTTTGCACTATAGACGCAGGGACTGCAGGGGGTAAATGTGTGTGACTGATTATTTAAACATTAAATGACTGAGTAATGATGCAGTAAGCAGCTCCGCTACTGAATAAGTTAGAGGCACGTGAGTGAAATGAATCAGACTTACGCAGCAGCCCACTGCAGCACATCACGCGGCTGTGTCCTAATAGCAGCTTTAGTGAACTGTTTTAGGATGTCGGGGAGCTCTGGAGGGATGTTGATCTGCTGAGAACAGTAAATCGTTTCTGGCAGGGGCATGTCTTCTATCTGGAGGTTAACTAAAGAAAAGGGAAAGGTTTATTGCAATAGATATTTGGTATGGTGCAGGGGCAATAGTTATGACTATTCTTTCTCAAAGGCACGTTGGAGATTTTAAATACAACTCGACAAATAAAAAAAAAAAGCTACAACCCTATGATCATTGGAGTGTCATGATTCAAAACAAATCATGCTTTTGACAGGGTCATTCCAGATCTAAACCGAATGAGTCGATACGTGACTCTTGCCTCCATTTTACAGATATGTTTGTCTTTTTCATGTTAGTTTTATATTTACTTTTAATCAATTTCAAGACTGTAGGGAGCGGCACAGCAAAACAGGCCTCAAGGCGCCAATCCATCATATGTACACACACATTAAAAAAAAATAAAAAAAGACGTGAAACATGGGCCAGGAATCGAACCAGGGATCTCTGGAGTTGTGAGGCTAACCAATTCAATACATTTTCACCCATTATTATTAGCAACAACAACAATAGCACTAATATAAATATAACAGCAATACCAACGATAATAATATTGAAAAGATGAGGATCACGCTATCACCACACACTAATCTGCGCTAACTAACAGCAAACACAGATAAACCGCTCAGTTATCAAATTCCAATGTGTGGAACTTACCAGATTTAAAGCACAAAGTTATTTTTTTCGGTATGAATGAATTTGTTGTCTAAATCAAACTGTTTTCATCCAAACAAATACAAGTAAACACAGTTAGCCGTACCGTTAGCCTGCGTCTCTAGTTGTCATAGCAACGGAAAGTTCCATTCTCCGTCGCCTAGAAACGATTGCGTCTCTTCCCATGAACGAAATAAAACTAACTACGATTAGAAAGAAAAACCAACTACGACAAAATATACTTAATCCGTAGAATAGGTAATGTGATAATATATTTGTTTAAATATTTAGATGTTGTTAGCTAGCTATAGACGGATTATAGCTACGTATAGCCACGTCTCCAAAACTATGCGCGTGCAACTTGGTAACGGAAGTGCCGTTAACTGGATTTAATTTCTAATGTTTATTCTTTACATTTACATTTACATCATTTAGCAGACGCCCTTATCCGGAGCGACTTACAATTGATACAGTCTTACAATCCAAGCAATTGTGGGTTAAGGGCCTTGCTCAAGGACCCAACAGTGGCAGCTTGGCAGAGGTGGGATTTGAACCCTGGACCTTCTGGTACATAGTCCAGTACCTTATGCGCTAGGCTACCACAGTCCCTTCTTTTAGATAATTTAACATTAAAAATGACTCAGTATAACAAGCAAGTTTTGAAATATGGGCTTCTGTATGTACGAAGCTATGTGCCATTAATACAGTACAACACAATACAATACAAAATAATACAATACAACCTGTATTCAATAATAACATTAAAAAGTTTTGGTTCCTTCCCGCATTACACTGCGCATGCGTCCTGTTCACTCTTTCAACTCAACGTCGAACGTTCGCAACCACTCCATAATCACTATCTAGTTCACTATAATAAGGGTGATTTGATAATGGGACTGGAAGTCGAATGCGCCTTATAATTAAATATATTGTACTGGAGCTTGTGAAATGTGTAATCTATCTAGTCTAGGCACCGTAACCATGCACAGCATGTATGAAATAGGGAGTAGGGATTTGGGACACAGCCCAGCTTATGGTCCAATCAAATCATCCTTGTGGTGTTCCTGACCGCCTGCAAACATGGCGGACTACAAGGAGGCACCTTTGGCCACTCGTCCAAAAACATTAGATCCAGCGGAGTATTTTAACGTTTCTCCTGAGTACCGGCGTGCTGAGGAGGAGAGAGCTGCTGTCAGATCCCAGCTGAAGAGACAATACCAGATACAGCTGAACAGTCCGCTGAGGAAAGAGCTGATTGTGAGTGTGAAAGCAGCGCAGTTAGCATAGCTACTGTATAAATAAGCTGTCAGTGGGTAAAATCAGCCCTTATGTAATGGGTTTCTTATTACACTTCTCTTTAAATGTTTATTTTTATTTAATTAAAATGTCGACACACGTAGTAACAACAAGAGATAAAATAATGGCGATATCCGCACAGTGAGTGACCTTGATAGCTGTTGTGCTAGCTAGTGCTAACTACATGTGCAAAATGTAAACATTTAAAAGGACGAGCAGATGGTTTATATTTTAGTTTCAAACTGAAAACAATAAGCTCTCGAGTTATATACACCTGACAATTAAGGCCTGTGTGAAGTACACTAATGGATTGCCTGGAAGGGAGCGCAAAGTTTTGTAATAGTGTAGTTTACCTAGGTTGTGTTAACGTCTGGTCATACAGAAAATCAACCATTTAACTGGACTGCACGAATACACTCTTGCATATATCTGTCCTATGGTAAGGTTATTGTCCTTATTATTAATTTTATTAACCTACTTAACCCCTATATTTCCAGACACGTTAGTAGAGCAGCTGTAATGGCGCCTCTGGTGCAGAACGCTTTATTAAATACACACGTGGACAAAATTGTTGGTACCCCTCAGTTGATGAAAGAAAAACTGACAATGGTAACAGAAATAGCTTTAATCTGACAAAAGTAATAATAAATACAAAGTCTGTGAAAATGAACAAATGAATGTCAGACATGCTTTTCAACCATGCTTCAACTGAATTATTTAAAAAAATAAACTCATGAAACAGGCCTGGACAGAAATGATGGTACCCCTGAAAAATGTGACCAAGGGACATGTTAAATCAAGGTGTGTTCACTAATTAGCATCACAGGTGTCTACAATCTTGTAATCAGTCAGTGAGCCTATATATAGGGCTTCAGGTAGTCACTGTGCTGTTTGGTGACAAGGTGTGTACCACACTCAACATGGACCAGAGTAAGCAAAGGAAAGAGTTGTCTCAGGACATTAGAAAGAACATTATAGACAAGCATGTTAAAGGTAAAGGTTATAAGACCATCTCCAAGCAGCCTGATGTTCCTGTGACTACAGTCATATATTATTCAGACATTTAAGACCCATGGGACTGTAGCCAACCTCCCTGGACGTGGACGCAGGAGGAAAATTGATGACAAATCAAAGAGACGGATAATACGAATGGTAACAAAAGAGCCAAGAAAAACTTCTAAAGAGATTAAAGGTGAACTTCAAGCTCAAGGAACATCAGTGTCAGATCGCACCATCCATCGTTGTTTTGAGCCAAAGTGGACTTAATGGGAGAACGACCAAGGAGGGACACCATTGTTGAAAACACAAAAAAGCCAGACTGGAATTTGCCAAACTACATGCTGACAAGCCACAGAGCTTCTGGGAGAATGTCCTATGGACAGATGAGACGAAATGGAACTTTTTGGCAAGGCACATCAGCTCTATGTTTTCACAGACGGAAAAATGAAGCACAACAATTCAAGAAAGAACACTGTAGCTACTGTGGAACATGGAGGAGGCTGCTGTTATGTTCTGGGGCTTGCTTTGCTGCATCTGGCACAGGGTGTCTTGAATCTGTGCAGGGTACAGTGAAGACTCAAGACTAATGAAGGAATTCTAGAGAGAAATGTGCTGCCCAGTGTCAGAAAGCTTGGTCTCAGTCGCAGGTTCATGGGTCTTGCAACAGGATAATGACCCAAAACACACACATCTAAAAACACCCAAGAATGGCTAAGAGGAAAACACTGGACTATTCTGAAGTGGCCTTCTATGAGCCCTGACCTAAATCCTGCTGAGCATCTTTGGAAGGAGCTGAAAACATGCCATTCAAACCTGAGACAACTGGAGCAGTTTGCTCATGAGAGTGGGCCAAAATAACCTGCTGAGAGGTGCAGAAGGTCTCACTGACAGTATACAGGAATCGTTTGATTGCAATAATTGCCTCAAAATGTTGTGTAACAAAATATTAAGTTAAGGGTACCATCATTTTCTGTCCAGGCCTGTTTTGAGTTTATTTTTTAAATAATTCTGTTGAAGCATGTTTGAAAAGCAATGTCTGACTTCCATTTTGTTATTTTTCATAGACTTTTTGTATTTATTATTACTTTTGGTCAGAATTAAAGTTATTTCTGTTACCATTGTGGGTTTTTTTTTTCATTAACTGAGGGGTAACCAACAATTTGTCCACGTGTGTACATGCTGCATCGGTGAGCTGGTTGTGAATGCTGAGGCAGCATTTGGCTGGTGCTGTAGTCCTCATAAGTACGCGAGATCCAGAACTCCTAGAGGTCAGGTGAATTATGTGCGGGTCCCTGTACTGAAATTCCGAGTAGTGTATAATACTTAATGAGTAGTATAGTAGGCCATATGCTAGTATAACATTTTGAACACTATTTAGTGTAATATAATTAAGCAGTATTTTATATACTTTAGGCTGCTGGTAAGAGTAGTATGCATACTATTGTGTATGCTAGTGTGAGAAAGTGTGCATACCTTTTTTAATATACTAGTACGAGTAGTATATAAACTAGGATGCTAGTATGATTGCAGTAGAAGCAATTTGTGAATAATACATACTACTTAGTATTATAGTATGAGAACATATATTTTTTATACCCATTATTTAGTATGTTTTTTCAATGCAGTTCTGATTAGCACATACGTTTTAGTGTGGCTAGCATGTTAATATATACTACTTAATACACTAGCGATGGCATTGTACCGCCGGTATTTTTCGGGCTATAAAGCGCACCGGGATATAAGACGCATTAAATGAAACGAAATCTTAAGTTCCCTCAGAAGCTCAGTTTGGTCTTTACCTGGCGCAGGCGTCCTTTTTTTTTTGCTTCCTCCACTTCCGTACCATTGATTCGTTAATGTTGAATTCTCTCACAGCTGCTCTGTGTCCATGTTTGTACTGCGTGACTGATAGCGTTGTGTTTGAAAATCCGCTTCGAAAATAAATGAATGAATGAATGCACGTACCCTAATGCTGAAGCACATACCATAATTACGTATTACTCCGCTATGCTCATGGCTACGGTGGGCCGTAAGCTTCGTAACTTACCAAGACAAGAAAGACCGTTTTAAAACATTTTGACAGATTATGAGCGCCGTGTACCATCTACAATCGGTTGTAGGTCTGAAAGCACAAACCAGAATTAATTCATTACATTAGGCGCACTGTCAATTCTTGAGAAAATTAAAGGATTTAAAGTGCGCCTTAATGGTCCGAAAAATATGGTAATCTAAATAAACCCCTAGGCGAGTCTGTAGTATAACAGTTTAGCATGATAGTAGCAAATTTGGAAAATGTATACTATTTAGTGTGCTAAAATGACACAATTATCTAAATACGCTTTGCTAGTGTGATGAGCAAAAAACAATTTAGTATGATATGACAGTGTTGAATATTAACAAACAACGCTTTTTGTATTTTTTACAACAACTTTGTATGAGTTTATACATTTTTATTGTGCTTAAACAACAACTAAGTACTATGTAGAAAGTAGTATGAGTAGTAGTATATACACTTTACACTGGTGTGAAAAACTGCCTCCTTTCCTGATTTCCTTTTTTTATTTATTTATTTATTTATTATTTATTTTTTTATATATATTTTTTGCATGTTTTTTCACACTTAAGTGTTTTGGAACATCCAGCCAATTTAAATATTTAGTCAAAGACAACAACACGGGTAAACACAAAATGCAGTTTTTTTTAAAATGACGGTGTTTTATTATTAAGGGACAAAGAAATCCAAACCTACACATGGCCCTGTGTGAAAAAGTGATTGCCCCGCTTGTTAAAAACATAACTTATGGTTTATCACACCTGAAGTTCACTATCTCTAGCCACACCCAGGCCTGATTATTGCCACACCTGTTCTCAATCAGGACATCACCTTTAAATAGGACTTTGCCTGACAAGGTTAAGAACACCAAAAGATCCTTAAAAGCTACACATCATGCAGAGATCCAAAGAAATTCAGGAAACAACCGAGAAAGAAATAATTGAGATCTATCAGTCTGGAAAGGGTTATAAAAGCCATTTCTAAAGCTTTGAGACTCCAGTGAATCACAGTGAGAGCCATTATCCAACCAAATGGCGAAGACATGGAACAGAGATGAACCTTCCCAGGAGTAGCCGGCCAACCAAAATTACCCCAAGAGCGCAGCGACGACTCATCCAGAGATCACAAAAGACCCACAAACAACATCCAAAGAACTGCAGGCCTCACTTTGCCCTCAGTTAAGGTCAGTGTTTCATGCCTCCACCATAAGAAAGATCTGGACTGGGCAAAAATGGCCTGCATGGCAGAGTTCCAAGACGAAAACCCACTGCTGAGCAAAAAGAACATTAAAGCTCGTCTCAAATTTTTCCAGAACCACATCTTCTGGGGATCAACCCAAGACTTTTGGGAAAAAACATTCTGTGGACTGACGAGACAAAAGTTGAGCTCTTTGGAAGGTGTGTGTCCCATTACAAATGGGGTAAAAGTAACACAGCATTTCAGAAAAAGAACATTATACCATCAGTAACATATGGTGGTGGTAGTGTGATGGTCTGGGGCTATTTTGCTGCCTCAGGACCTGGAAGACTTGCTGTGATAAATGGAACGATGAATTCTGCTGTCTACCAAAAAATTCTGAAGGAGAATGTCCGGCCATCTGTTCATGACTTTGAGCTGAAACAAACTTGGGTTCTGCAGCAGGGCAATGATCCAAAACACACCAGCAAGTCCATCTCTGAATGGCTGAAGAAAAACAAAATGAAGACTTTGGAGTGGCCTAGTCAAAGTTCTGACCTGAATCCTATTGAGATGCTGTGACAACCCTAAAATGTAACTGAATTACAACAATTCTGCAAAGATGAGTGGCCAAAATTTCTCCACAATGCTGTAAAAGACTCAGTGCAAGTAATCACAAACGCTTGGTTGCAGTTATTAGGTTTAGGGGGCAATCACTTTTTCACACAGGGCCATGTAGGTTTGGATTTTTTTTTCTCCCTTAATAATAAACACCTTCATTTAATCACTGCAATTTGTGTTTACTTGTGTTGTCTTTGACTAATATTTAAATTGGTTTGATGTTCTGAAACACTTAAGTGTGACAAACATGCAAAACAAAATAGGAAATCAGGAAGGGGGCAAACACTTTTTCACACCAGTGTATGTATGTATGGTATGGTAGGCTATGTAGTATGCTAGTATGAGAAGTGTGCGTAGTATAATACAAATTTGTATTGGAGTATGAGCAGAATATGTCCTAGTATGAGTACCATGTACACTTTAGTATTCTACTATGCGATTCTAATTAGCACGTATATGTGCATATATATATATATATATATATATATATATATATATATATACACACACACACTATATGCATGTATGAGCATTACTATTTAGCATGATAGATGACATACATACACACACATGCATACATACACACACTGTTTGCTAGTATGATCTGTATAACCAATTTAGTATGGTAGTATGCAAGTTTGAGTGGTACAGTTTCGAAAGTAGTATATGCACTTAGGTATACTAGTAGGAAATTTTCAATAGTGTATATACTATTTATTGTAATAGTATTATAAGTATGTTTGTTTGAGTAGTATTTACACTGGTGTGCTAGTATAAGGGGGATAAGATTTTTAGGATGCATTTTGTTGTTTAGGAGAGAGAGATATATATCGATCATTATTTATTAATTCCAGAGGGACAATCAGATATTCCAGAAGCACAAAGTACAGTACAGTAACACAAAAGTATAAAGTATAGTATAAAGCAAGTAGTACTGTACATTATTATTACACAGCCTGTTGTCAAGCAGGACACCCAAGCATTTGTGGGTATCTACCAGCTTGACATTCTGACCCTTGATGGTAATGGGACTGATCGTGGTGCTATTCCTCCTGAAGTCCACCATCACCTCCTTGGTCCTGATTACATTATGAAGTAGACGGTTCCACACACACCTCGACAAAGCTGTTTAAAAGGTCTACTCTCCTACTTGCCCATTGCTGATGCTCCCGACCACCACAGTTGTCAGAAAGTAGTATGGATGATAATAATGCATTTAATTTGTAATGCATCTTTGATTTAGATGAAAGGTGCTGCAAAAGGTGTTCAACACAATAATAAAAGCTGAAAAAAGAACCACCATAACATTATAATAGTATGAGTAGTATGCACCGTATGGTATGCTGGTAGGAAAATGTTGAGTAATATATACTATTTAGTAGTGATGTACGATATGTCAGTGGCCGATATATTATTTGGATATGGATTTTTCTCTGTTATCAGCATCTATTAGAATTATATACTGTATTAGAATTTTAGTCAATATTCTAACCAGTATTTATTATATATTTACATATGAATATTTTTGTTTTTTTCTTTTGATTGTTACTCAAAACAAAATATCTGATGTTGCTGAGTGTATAGTTATATGTGCAGTTATCTTTTTAAAGGTAATTTTTAAACTGCAACTTGTGTTTATAGCAATTGCCATGTATGATTTACCCATTGTATTGCTTATTATTTTACTGCTACAATGAATTACTGATCCAGTTTTTAACGACAGTTCATATATGGATTATTGTAAGAACGTTTTTAAATGCAGAACAGATAAATTATTGGTTTTTAACATCAGTCATCAGCATTATCCTTTATCATATTATCATTATCATTAGCTTGTCCCGCTGGTGCGAGGTCCACCCACTGCCATTTTGATGCAACCAAAAATACTCCAGCCGATGCGTCGCTCCGTCTGTCGCCAGAGACCACACTCGAACTATGCCAATTTCATGGTTTCAATTTAATTTCTTTTTGGACTGTGGGAGGAAACCGGAGTGCCCGGAGTAAACCCATGCAGGCACGGGGAGGACATGCAGACTCCACACAGAATGGACTCAGGCCGCTCCACCCTGGGATTGACCCCAGGACCTTCTTGCTGTGAGGCTACCCACCCAGCCACCATGCCACCGGGTTTTGACACCAGTATTGGCCACAATAATGTGCTAAACATCAGTTATTGTATTGGCCCGAGAAATTCAATATCGGTGCATTATACTATTTAGTATATTAGAAATAATAGCATGCATACTATTTAGTATCCTTGTATGAGTAGTATGCATACCATGTACTACTATTATGTATCAGTACTTTCATCTGTCTATAAATTACTTCAGCAGTTCAGCTAGACAGCTCCTTCATGTCCTGTTCTGTACTTACAGGAGGACCCTGCTCTCACCCGATGGACATACGCTCGCACCCAGATGTATAACCACTTTAGGCCATCACCCAAATCATCACTGGTCGCTGGTTTGGTTGGGGTTGTCCCTCTCTTGGTCCTGTACTTTGCACTCAAAACTGACAGGGTAAGTCTTTCAGACATAATGCAGTAATGTTAATTCCCCTTCTGAAACCGGGGAGATCATTCTGCACCGAGTGAGTGTGTATCAGTGTAACATTAACTGATATAGATGGTGTGTCTTCTCTGGTTTAAGTAGATTGGAGGCTTAGCCCAGACAGATGTAGTGGGTCCAGGGACATCCTCCGCTGAATTTTTTGTTTTAATACTCAGTTTTGATACCTTTTTATAGCACATGCACTGTGGCTGTTTAGTATTTTTAGCAAGGCACTACAGTGTTTATTAGGCTAAAATAAAACATTTAATACACAGATTACACATTTTCACATTTAATCATTTTATAGCAAACAATGTAAAAATATTATATAATTGAAACGATAAGGTTTAGTGTAGGCCTATTTATATTGAATAAGTTAAGTGATATACAGTGGGGCAAAAAAGTATTTAGAAAGCCACAACAACTATGAGAGACAAAATGAGAAAAAAAATCCAGGAAATCACATTGTAGGATTTGTAAAGAATTTAATTGTAAGTCATGGTGAAAAATAAGTATTTGGTCATCCACAAACAAGCAAGATTTCTGGCTCTCACAGACCTGGAACTTCTTCTTTAAGAAGCTCTTCTGTCCTCCACTCGTTACCTGTATTAATGGCACTTGTTTGACCTCATTATCTGTATAAAAGACACCTGTCTACAGCCTCAAACAGTCAGACTAAAACAACAACCATGGCCAAGACCAAAGAGCTGTCGAAGGACACCAGGAAGAAAATTGTAGAACCTGCACCAGGCTGGAAAGAGTGAAATCCCATAGGAAGCAGGTTGGTGTGAATAAATCAACTGTGGGAGCAATTGTAAGAAAATGGAAGAACATACAAGACCACTGATAATCTCCCTCGATCTGGGGCTCCACACAAGATCTCATCCTGTGGGGTCAAAATGATCATGAGAACGGTGAGCAAAAATCCCAGAACTAACAAACGGAGGGACCTGATGAACATGACCTGCAGAGAGCTGGGTAACCAAAGTAACAAGGCTACCATCAGTAACACACTACGTCCAAGAGGGACTCAGATCCTGTAAGTGCCAGGCGTGTCCCCCTGCTTAAGCCAGTACATGTCCAGGCCCGTCTGAAGTTTGCCAGAGAGCATATGGATGATCCAGAAGAGGATTGGGAGAATAACATGTGGTCAGATGAAACCAAAATACAACTTTTTGGTAAAAACTCAACAGGAGGAAGAAGAATGCTGAGTTGCATCCCAAGAACCACCATACCTACTGTGACACATGGGGTGGAAACATCATGCTTTGGGGCTGCAAAGGGGACAGGACGACTGATCCGTGGTAAGGCAGAATGAACGGGGCCATGTATCATGAGATTTTAGCCAAAACCTCCTTCCATCAGTGAGAGCATTGAAGATGGAATGTGGCTGGGTCTTCCAGCATGACAGTGATCCCAAACACCGCTCTGGCAATGAAATGAGTGGCTGCTCCGTAAAAAGCAATTCAAGGTCCTGGAGTGGCCTAGCCAGTCTCCAGACCTAAAAACCCCATAGAAAATGTGTGGTTATGTTACAAAGTATTGACTTGAAAACCAAATTTATTGACCAAATACTTATTTTCCACCATAATTTACAATTAAATTCTTTTAAAAAATCCTACAATGTGATTTTCTGGATTTATTTTCTCATTTTGTCTCTCATAGTTGAAGTGTACCTATGATGAAAATTACAGACCTCTCTCATCTTTCTATGTAGGAGAACTTGCACAATCAGTGGCTGACTAAATACTTTTTTTGCCCCACTGTATATGCAGGCGTTGTAATCATAGGTCACAACAGCGCTGAACCCGGCCAAATTATGAAAGGCTAAAGTTATAAAATGAAGAGCCATTTGGGAGCCGAAAGAGTCGACTCACAATCATTAATTGTGAACTTCTCCTGCTGTCTAACTCTTGACCTCGCGCACGGACATCGACACAATCGCACACACAGGCCTGACAGAGACCTACACTGATTTTGGCTCTTATGTTAAATATAATAATATAATATAATAAATATAAATACTATGATGTTACATGTTAGATATAGTGTTAGAGTAATTTATATCTGGGGATTTACTCAAAACATTCGGGGCTTGAGCCTCAGTAAAATGACCTGGCGATGCCCCTGTGTCTGAATGACGTTTTACGTTGTCTGTAAGAAGCTACGTTTTAGGTTTATATGGAGGATATTTTGCTAGTTTTACAACAAAAGTAACCTGATGGGGGAGGATGCATGGACATGTTCAAGCACACGCGCGCACACACACACACAGTCTATTGATAGACAACCACAATGAACTCACTAGCACATAAGCACTGTTGCATCCGTTAAGGCAAAGGTTAGGTTCATTATTCAGAGTATTCTGTTTTTATTACCCCTCAGATTATTAGAGTATTTTTTTGCACTTTTTCCCAACAGAGGAACTTTCATTGTTCCTGGAACTGTACCCTCTTCCTTGTGTGTTCGTACTGCAGGAACTCAGGACATTTGTAGTTCTTAGAACCCTATATGTACGGACTCCGAGGGGGGTAATTAGTCCCTAGAACTCCCTAAGGCTTGTTCAAAAGTTTGGGCACTCCTGATCAAATTGCACAGTTTGTAACACATGATCACTGTTTGTTTAGCTGACTTTAACATGTTGGAAACATTAAGTACAATTCAAAAACTAAACCCACCAATCAGATATCACTGTAACCTTTGCTGAGGTCTTTGTGCCAGACTGAACAGTGACTCCACCCACTTTTGCAACAGCCTTGATCTGATAGACACTTGGGTAATTTTGTTTTTAGCTAGTTTGTGTAAACAAAGTACTAGGCAATCATTATTGGGTAAACCCATTTCAAAACACACCCTGATACTGTGGTAAGCTTCTGTGTGGTTATGATGGCTACAAAAGTTCAGCCGAGATTCTTTAACCACAAATTTGAGCGAATTTGTTCTGCTTGATGGATGCAATAAGAGTAATAAAATGAACTGATACTGTATTCAGAATAATTGAACTTACAAAGTACACTGAAGCTGCTAAATGTATTTGAAGAGACAGAAGATTCAGAAGTCATGTGTTTACTCATCTTCTTATCATTGCAGGACAAGCGGGAGCAGCAGTATAAAGATGGGACTTACCAGCGCCCTTACAAACTCTCATACTGATCACTTGTATTGAAGTTGAATTATTTGTCTCAAATCGTACCTTAAACTATAAACTGTTGTTGGAAAAACATTGCAGTTTATTGAGCACTTATTTTTATTCTACCATTAACATCCAGTAAGAGAAGTTCCCATTCATATAACCTTTAAAGCAAAGCTCAAATTCAGCTGATGAGATGTAAGAGCTGTGATAGTGTTTCTCCTTCAGTAGTTTATGTAAACTGAGAGGATAATTAAACATGGCTAAGATGCCTCCCGTTATATGTGCTGTATGATACTGGTGTGATTCCTGCACTGGTTTATTTGCTGCCAGGTTTCCAGTTTGGGTTGAAGTGTTTCTTGAGAGGTTCCCAGCATTTGTAATAGTTCTTGTCCAGACGTCGGCACGTCTCCAGTCCCCACTTGGTGACAGCCATGCTGAAGGAGGACTCGAACATGAAGGCCTAAGACGGAATCATGGAAAGATGTTAGGAATTCTTCAGTGATTGCTAGTGTGTGTATAGACAATATCACTATGAAGCCAATATACAGACAAACAATGCCACATGATACAGGAAATTATTTTTGTTTGGCTTTTTTTTTTTTTTTTTGACAATTGTGTAATGTGTATACAGTGGTGCCTGACAGTTCTGAACTAATAATGACCTAAAAAAAAAATTTCTGTCCTAAAAAGCAGAACAACATTCCAGTTAAACAAAATTTGAGGAACTTGATCCAATATTAGATAGCAGTACGTTGCAAATAGTCCTTAGGCCTGGTATTAGATTTGTTGTTTTTAAAGCAGTGGTATAATGACTGTAAATATAATATAATCAATATATATTTTTTTTTTCACTGAGGTTTATTTCCAATCTAGAATGAGATTTAGAATATTATTCAGTTTCCGGGCTATAAACGTTGCACCGGATTATAATGCGCGATGTCAGTGAATCAACTGCTAACTGTATATATTTTCACATACATAAAGAGCGTCACCGGGTTATAAGACGCATTAAAATGAAACAAAACTCTAATTTCCCGTCGGAAGCTCAGTTTGATCCTTCTTTACCTGGCGCAGGGCGTCTCCTTGGCTGTCCTCCACTTCCGTACCATTGATTCGTTAATGTTTTGAATTCTCTCTCACACACTGCTCTATGTCCATGTTTGTAAACTGCTGACTGATAGCGTTGTGTTTGAAATCCGCTTCGAAAATGAATGAATGAATGCACGTACCCTAATGCTGAAGCACATAGCGTATTACTCCGCGATGCTGCGCACTACGGTTGCCTTAAGCTTCGTAACTTACCAAGGTCGTGCTAAAACATTTTGACAGATTTATGAGCGCCGTGTACCATCTACAATCGGTTCTAGGTCAGAAAGCACAAGCAGAATTAATTCATACATTAGGCGCACCGCATTCTAAGGCGCACTGTCGATTTTTGAGAAAGTTAAAGGATTTAAAGTGCGCCTTATGGTCCGAAAAATACGGTAATCTTGGCCTTTTCACCCAAAAATTGGTTTCTTGGCTGCTACCCTTCCAAAGAGACCATTCCTGATCAATCATCTTTGGACTGTTTAAGAGTCAACTTGGCATCCCGAAGAAGCTGCCACATGCTGCTATTGCTGTAACTCTAAAGGGAGGTCACACTAAATACTTGATTCTGTAGCCTATAGAAGTATAATAGTTGTCAGATTTATTTATATAGCGCTTTTTACAATGGAGCATTGTCTCAAAGCAACTTTACAATTTTAGATTATCTCCTAATATCTACATCCAATCCCAAATTGAGCAAGCCTAGGGCGACAGTGGCAAGGAAAAACTCCCCAAGTGTTAGGAGGAAGAAAACTGAAGCGGACCAAGACTCAAAAAGGGACCCAACCTCCTTGGGCAGCATAGATGATAAATCTAAGAATGAAACTAATTTATCTAAACTAATAAGTCATGCAGTCATAGTTCAAATAAAATGTAAAATATGCACATCGACGTTAAGTAGTCCGATACACAGTCACTATAGGATCCTGAGTCTGAGCAGGAAAGTCATTGGCGGCACTTCGTTCCCAGATGGCCTGGGTATGGTGGGGCTGGAGCTAATATTTATATATGTTCATAATTTCATTGCTAAACACAGTGGAATATCTCATCTGAAGGTGGCCCAAGACTTTTGCACAATATTGTATGTGTGAGTGGCTTTTGGCAGTGGGTCCAGAAAGTATCCTGGAAATCCAGTGTGTTAGTCCACTGAAGGGTAGCCCACACAACTATGGACATTTTGGACTGCCATGGTTTGGGAATGGAAAAAGAACATGTCAAACTCAAACAAAAGCTGGATATACTAATATGCTGGATATACCATGGTTCCCTCAGCAACTCTCTCTGGTTGGAGCTTGGTGGTGCTGTTCTTTTCAAAGCAGTCAGCATCGGGTCCGTGTGGGGTCATCATGCTGTGGAGACTACCTCCTCCAGGCTGGAAACCCTCTTCTTTGGCCTCATAGTGACCTTTGATCAAGCCCATGAACTCACTCATGCAGTTCCCTGAAACACACACAGGGGGGAGCATTGAGACCACAGTCTGTTCTAGTGCTGGCTGGTGCAGAAAACATTCTGACATACGTATGACTTACTGTGGTAGTAAGGGGGACGGAAGGTGTGGTCAGCGACGCCCCAGCGAGGGGGAAAGATGACAAAGTCGGCAATGGCGACACCTGGCTTTGTAGATTTGGCCGTAAGCACAGTAAAGATGGAGGGATCCTGAAACAGAATTGACTTTCTAATATTGGTTACCGTTTGCAAGTCGCCCTTACTGTCTTCATCACAACTCCGAATTAGGCTACAAATCAGTCCAGTCAAGACAGGCGTTGACTAGAAAAAGGTGTGAAGGGTGAAATGTTTTTGAGCAGCAAGAATAATATCCTGCTATTGAAATGATTTGTGTGATCAGATCAACTTTGAAGGGATTCACACCCAAATGATGGGGTTTTCAGTTTATTTGGCAGGTGCCTTGTATCCAAAGCTGCCAAAACTAAGGGTTAAGGATGTGTGTTAGGTTAATTGGTGTTTCTAAAGTGCCCTTTAGTGGGTGAGTATTTGTATGAGTGCGTGTGCCCTACGATGGGAATGGCACCCTATCTAGGGTTGTTCCTGCCTTGCACCCTGACTAGGATAAGCAGATAAGACAATGAATGATGAAAATTCCCTGGTCAGGGTAACAAGGTTTCTGGAGGTCTATCCCAGAGAACACTGTTTTGTTTGGGTTAGTCATCAGATGTTAAATATGCATTTTCAGTTCTGTTTTGGTTAGAAATGTGAGATTTCTCTCAAGCTTTTTGGCATTCTCAAAAGGCGTTGAGTTTGTGCGCCCAATGAACATGGAACACATGGTTAGCATGCATGCCCTGGGATGGGACACTAGACCATCGCAGGACTGTGGGATGATCTCCAAAGCTCCAACACATGGTCGTCACCCGTGTTATGCCTTATGCCCAGTCTGAAGGCACCACTGGGTCTCAAACCCCAGGTCCGCTGTGGGTGAAGCTAGCAAATTGCCACTGTGACACCTGAATGCGTAATTAGTAAGACAGTAATATGAAGCCTCCATTAAGAAGAACAAGACAGAAATAACTTCACAAGCATGATCAAATGCTACACAGTTAATAACCATGAAGTTGGCCAGGTTTTGTATTTGTAGGGGGCGTAGTTTCCAATGCCAAGCCACCACGTTAAATGGTGAAAGTCCTGTTAACAAGATTAGAAATGGAATGTGTAACGCATGTTGAATTGGCCCTCGATTTGAATGTGAACTGAGAAAAAATGTGACTAGGCCTGAAATTGATTTTATTTTTGACTCGTCCTTTTATTCTCAGGTTATTTTATTTAACTTTGTCCAGATAATGCCCCTCGACCAACTTTTCCAACTTCTCCTATTTTTCTGCCAGGAGCAAAATTGTGAAGTGGTTATATATAGTGAAGACATTTCTTTATGTGGATTGTTAAAGAAGAACGCAGCAATTTTATACAGACCTCTGTTGAAAATGTTGCAGCGAAGAGACATTGAATGGTGGCTGTAAAATCAATATAATTCATTACAGTCAAGACTACCTGCAATCCTGACCCTCATTCTCTGCTGTTGCTTCACCAGACACACAAAGCTCATATTGTGCCACGCATCCCGGTCCAAGCTTAAATCACAAACCCAAAACCCACACACAGATCGCAGTGTGCTGTTACCTACATCCTCACAAAGACATTCTCCACACACCCTGGGGGTTTCCTGAACCCTGAGGTTTGTAATCTCACAGACATTACTGCTTGCAGGATAACTCCACCAGACTTGATTAAAATAGAGGAAAAAAACACCCATACACACAAAACACAAACAGATTGGCCCAGTCAAGCAAATAATAAGTTAATTTGAGCAATTTTAGAACTCAGCTGGAGATCAGAACAGCAGGACAAGACAGCAGACTCTCCTTCGAGATGGGCTCCAACAACTTCTTACATTTAAGTGACAAGAGATAGTGGGCAGATTCCGTCCACCATCAAACAGCTACTGTATTATTTGATGTATTTTAATGAAGCATGATCTGAACCTGATGCTGTTTTGCTTTGATGTGGCTGTGGGTAAATTTCTCCTACAAATCTCCACAAGTCAATCCCATTACGCACGCAACAAGGCACTCAAGAAAATCATTTCCCGAGCAAAATATGTTGAAATTAACGCCTAACTCAGGAAATAGTTTCCAGATGGAAGGACTTACTCGGTGAGCTTGCTGAGGACGCGGAGCTTCTCTAATTAAGCATAATTACAACCTAAGAATTAGCGGCAACAGCAGCGTGCTGATCACTTATCAAACCACCTTTATTGTTGGACAAATAACAGGTAATGTGAACAATGACATGGGACGGCTGTAGTTTATCATGTGATTTTTCTAAGAGTATAATGCCTAGCAGCAATGCTTAGTGACCAGAAAACTGCCTTTAAACTTTAGTCCTGTTCCACTGTCCATACATCAATGCAATCCCACAGGATCACTGGTTACTATAATCGTGGGTGTACCATTTTCAGGAACAGCAGGGACTCTGAGAGGGTCACGTGGTAGTGTTTGGAGGTGAATGTATCAAATACTGTTTTGTGTCAGTGGTCACTTCGTTAGTCACAGCTACCTTGTTGGTACAGGTAGTCTGGGTATAACTTAATATAACCCTTCGCTGGGGTTGCACAGGACGCTGGTGGTCAGATATTTATAGTTGACACTGTGATACTGAGGACTAGATGTAACTACAGATGCAACTGTACCTGTTGACTTGAGAAGAGCTTCCCTTGGTACTTGTTGATGACTGTATAACCAGTGTCCACTGTGCGGTCTTCAAACCAAGCTACAGGGGTCTGGAAATCTCTTGGATTGGCTAACCCATTAGCCCCTAAGATAAAGCACACAAATTGTTAATTAGGAAATAACTAAAACAATCTTAATAACCAAAGCCATACCTCAGTTCTAACACTACACGTCATACCTATGGGACCCAGGTCTGGCAGCTCAAAGTGAGCCCCATATACCTCCAGGATGTAGCCCCTGGTCTCACCAAACACGTCCACACTGAAACGTATCCCGTGCTAAAGAATCACAGAGGACGTATGGATTAAAATGAAAAAGTCAGCAACAAAGAATTTTGGATTACATATGGAAGGCCCACCTGAATGACACAGATCTCGCTGGGTTCCACCATCATCTTACCAAATTCTGTGGTGATCAGGATTTTGCCTTGCTGGGGTACTACAATGCAAGATAAACTTCAAAAAGTCTTCTTTTTGCTAGCCTATTACATTTCAAACTGAAGCACCACAATGCTCTGATCACCAACATGGAACAAAAGGTATAGTGTCAGTGCTGAAGCAAGCAAAAACGTACCGATCAGCAAATCACCATCCGAATTTTGGAAGCACCTAGAAAACAATAATATATGATGTTACTGATATTACAGAATTCTAACCATTGCACATCTATTTCATCCTGAGAAGAATTTCTCACCTGTCGATCATGGACGCATTGCAGGTGTAAACATGGATGGCAATTCCGGTGCGGGACTTTGAATCCCCAGCACCACAGACCGTGTGCAGACCCTGAGAACGGATAACAAAATTGGAATCCATGGACACTTGTGATATTAATAGATACAACTTTGTGTTTGCATCACAGTGAAACTTACAGCTACAAAATCCACTTTCTTCTCTGATGCTTTGGGAATGGTGAATGGCATCCATCGAAGCTTGGGAAGGAACAAAATGAAATGATGCAGACAGGAGACTTTATGAACAGAAATGATTTATTTTGTGTGAAACGCTGATGGGAATATGCTGTAGGTAGAGGTTTGATTACCTGGTTGGGGTCAGGCTCCACTTCATTCCAGTTTTCAGTCAGCTCTCCACAGTTTATAGGAGTGAAGGGTTTGTGTCGTACAGAAGGTAAAATGCGGTACAGCCAGCTAAAAGCACAAACAAGCTTATCTACTCTGGAAATCATCTCAACATCTCAATTGTTATTAAATTTGCTACTACATTATCCAACATGCAGCAGCACACCTGGCCTTCAGCCAACCACTCAAGTTCTAGTCACTACTTAGGGTCTTCGTTCCATCCAGATTATTACAACCCAGGAGCGTCATCAGAGCCACTTTACTAGCGCACATGTCCCAGTAAAATGTTGCTGTGCCCCACTAAAATTACAGGGATAAAAAGGCAGAACTACAGGACACACCAGGCAAATTCACAACAGACACTACATTTCCCATAATGTCTCAGCATCTTACCAAAATCTTGAGCTGCTATTGCTTTCAGCCAGAACCAGTTTCTTCCTGGTTTTTTCATGGAGTAATGGACAGCAGCAATTATTTAAAAGAAATTCAGCCACGCTGCAGACAAGGTAATGATAGCTCCTAGCTATCTGTTTATTCTTTAGCATTAATTTGTTCTTCATTTTTCATACATGACAGAGTGATGCCCATTTTGGTGTTAAATCACTTAATCTGTTTAGTTTTTAACAGCCTGATTTTTATGCCCAGTCATGCCCCTGTGACTGACTGGCAAGCAGAGGGGTACAGTGGTGGCCCTCTAAATTCTGTGTGTGCCCCAGTACAACAAGTAGTCTATAAATGCCCCTGTTACAAACTATAGCTAATATCACCACAATCTTTTACTATGAAAATCAATATTTTAGTAGTGTTTCTGGTGTCATGGAACAAAACAGCAAATTTCAATTGTGCTACAAAATCCCATAAAACAATGGCCAATGCCATAGATCTTCTGTAATCCTTGGTCCGCATCGCATGACACACAAAGAAAAACCCGTACCCAGAGGAGCACTGAGACTAAGGAGTATCTAGCGAGGTGTATACATCTGGGAGCCACACATTTTTCACACACCAATCACGATCCAAATTTTCAGTGCCAGGAAACCATCCACCTGAAATGAACAGTACCAGGAAGCCATACATCAAGACTGTTAAGAGTCCAGGTGTATGGGTTCCTGGCACTGTTAAGTTCAAGGTAAGGGTTTCCTGCTAAAACAAATGGCATGAACACAATCTCACAGAGTCAAACAGCTTCCCGCAGTACTGAATCGTATGTTGTTTCCAACAACATTAACATTTAAGATACATATAACGTAGGTACACCTTCTTTTATTGGTCCCTCGTGGACAAGTGAAGGCCGATCCAGAGAGCTGCTCAGCATACAGTCCATAGGGACAAACTTGAGGATTGTTCTGAAATAAAATCATTTCCAGTAAATGCATGAAAGTTGAAGAGATTTAACATACAATGTTAAATTGGGTTGTACAAACGTCCTTGGTATTACCTGGGCTTCGGGTAAGGATCCAGGACAACGAGGATCCTCTGAGGCAAACTCATTACCAAAACCACTCAGGTACTAAAAGAATACAGATACAGATACACATAGTTAACCAAATTAAAGTAACTCATATTAACTGATGTATGAATAGATAGATAAGTACTGTCTCATGCCAAACAAATCTATTGTATAACAGTACACCTATCCTTTTAGTAGATGCTATTACCCAGAGCAACTTGTAACTTATAGGCTTACGATCCAAGTCAAGTCAAGTCAGATTTATTTATATAGTGCTTTTTACAATGGAGCATTGTCTCAAAGCAACTTTACAAGTTTAGATTATCTCCTAATAACTACGTCCAATCCCAAATTGAGCGAGCCTAGGGCGACAGTGGCAAGGAAAAACTCCCTAGTTCTAGTCCAAGCAACAGTGGGTTGAGATCCTTACTCAAGGTGGGCCACAGCACAGTAGCTTAACCACTAAGCCACCACAGCAGGGCTGATTCTAGGGTCAGAGCTTTAAGGGTGCTGAACACCCAATGAGATCAGCTCCCCTTCATTTAACACAAAAACTGTACATTTTAATGTAACTTTTTTACTGTCATTCCTACACTTGTGAAGAAATAACATCTGGCTTTTTAAGTAGGGGGAACACTGTGACCGGAAAGTCACTGGCAAATCTGAGGAAACTTTCTTTAACGCTGAGCTTGTGAGTCACAAGGCCATCACTTGGATCATGCGATTTGTGGAGCAAGGGGGGACTGCTGTAATTTGGCTGTTAATATTATGTTTAAACCATATACTTTCTATGGTTTTAAGATTTGTTTCAGCTTATCAGAGACAAGACACCAAAAATAATTGAATATAGCAAAATAACTGAGCACTAGAAGTTCTAAATGAATGTACTTCTGCTTCATACCTCATTTAAACATTACCAAGCGGTCTGTTTTACCAGGGTAAATGCAGACATTTTTGATGGTGCAACATCAGGAGAAAAGGTGGTTAAATGTGTTAGAATACGTTTAAAACATACAAATATAAAACTGAGAAACCAAATGTCTTAGTTAAACTGTATTTTGAAGTGTATGACACCATAAAACTGGAAGAATTGTGCTGAGTCATGCTAGCTCTGCAGTTTGCAGGAAGCTGTTTGGATTTCATGGACAAAGTACACCAGATGTACAAGTATTAAAGTACACCACAGCAACTAGAATGAGCTGCATGATAAGGCTTTTAAACGAGCCTATTTAGAATAGCCAATATAGTACACTCCAAATACTCTATTTAAATTTTATATTATCTCCAAAGAAATGAAATATATTGCATGTATAGAAGTTAATAGGATTTAAGTGAATCAAATGTAACACTTTGCAGTGTGTGCAAGACCCAGAGCAACTCCTAGTCAGAATCGCTGCAGAATTAAACATTACATTTACATTTACAGCATTTAGCAGATGCCCTTATCCAGAGCGACTTACAATTGGTACAATCTTACAATCCAAGCAATTGTGGGTTAAGGGTCTTGCTCAAGGACCCAACAGTGGCAGCTTGGCAGAGGTGGGATTTGAATCCTGGACCTTCTGGTCCATAGTCCAGTACCTTACCCACTAGGCTACCACAGTCCCGTGCATTTTGCATTAAACGATTCCCATTAATACTGAATGGTTTCAAAGTGTCAGTAAATGAATTACCTTACAGGAACTACGGTGGCTTAGCAGTTAAGGTACTGGTTTATGGGCCAGAAGGTCCAGGATCCTCAATGTACTAAGGGTGTAAAGTATATAACTGAATATCTGTTATATAATGTTATATAAGTTTCAGATTTCTTGGAAATAACCTGCCTGATTTACCATTAAACCATAATCAATTACTATAAGGTCAGGTCAGATCAGGCTAGAGTCCTGGGTATGATAAATAAATCTCATTAGAATCAGTCACTACAGTTACTATATACAGTACTATGCAAAAGCCTTAGGCCACCATTAGATTTGGCATTTTTGCA
>JAJAGP010004540.1:0-47928 GCA_025084515.1 Ancistrus triradiatus | reverse complement strand
AGACCTGTGGTCTTGAAGATGAAAGGTGAGTCCCCCTTTTAAAGTTACACATGGACTCCAGTTTATTGTCGCCGAGATGTATGAGGTTACAGGTCTGTTAAACAGACCTTTTTGAAACGCGTGTAGAAAGAATCAACCGTTGTTGCTTGAGTCTGCAAGATCCGGTCCAGATGGCCTTTTGAATTCCGAAGTCTTGTAAAGTTTATGGCTTGTGAAAAGGGGAAGAGAGGGGGGGGGGGTGGTACGGCTATCACGCTACACAGGTTTAGAGCCACAGCTAAATATAATTACTTTAATGAAAATGCTGTGGTTGTGTACATGTCTCACTTTAGTTTCGTTCTTAGATTTATCATCTACGCCGCCCAAGGAGGTTGGGTCCCTTTTTGAGTCTTGGTCCTCCCAAGGTTTCTTCCTATAACACTCGGGGAGTTTTTCCTTGCCACTGTCGCCCTAGGCTTGCTCAATTTTGGATTGGACGTAGTTATTAGGAGATAATCTAAACTAGTAAAGTTGCTTTGAGACAATGCTCCATTGTAAAAAGCGCTATATAAATAGATCTGACTTGACTTGCCGTGTGATGTATATATGTTGTGTTTGGAGTTATGATGTACTATGTGTATGCATATATACATGGCAGTTTCCAGTTCACTGGTGTTGTAACATTTTTTAGGGTCTAATCCATTATTTTTGAGTTTAAATTCATTAAATTCATTTCCCCCATCATTTTCCCCTTAATTGTTTTTAGTTTTAGCCATGTTGTGCGGTTGTTTTGGTTTGGATTTTTATCGACTGGGCCAGTGATGGTGAATGTCGGGAGATGGGTGGAACCTAGACTACAACAAATTTGGGTCGAGCAGATTGATTCTGGTGCTACACCAGGGGGCCATGTGACTATGTGTTTTGGTGAAATGGTTAGTGGATTTTGTCAAAGTGGCCCCTTAAGATATTTCCACACCCATCTCCCACACTTGAGCCTATGGTAAATGCATTGTCCTTGACAAATATCTATATTTGGACTAAGTCACCTTCTGAGAACTTTGTCTCTGTAGTGGGGTTATGCAAAGCATCGTTTGCATTATCTGATTGTTGTTGTCTTATGGTGGCTTGTGTGTGTAGTACCTTGAGTCTGTCTTGTAGCTGTAACAATACAGAGTGCTGTGTAGCATGGATTAACGGACTCAGGTCTGCTGCAGCAATGGGGAGCTTCATCACTCTGCCTGTCATGAGTTCATAGGGACTGATGCCAGTGGCCCTGGAGTATTGTTATCTAAGTATTGTTAGTACTGTGGGGAGAGCATCAGTCCATTGCCCTTTGTGCTGTTCGATGTGTTTTGTTATGAGCTCCTTTATAGACTGGTTAGTTCGTTCAACTAAACCGGAACTCTGTGGTCGATATGGGATGTGAAACCTCTGGTCAATCTTGAGCAGTTTGCACACATTTTGGACAACTAGACCAGTGAAATGGCTTCCTTCCAAATTCAATCAGGGTCGGTGTTCCCCAGAGAGGAATTTGTTTATTCGTCAGAACCCTTGCTACTGTGTGTGCAGTATTGTTTTTAGTTGGGATGTCTTCCACCCATTTTGAAAATTTATCCACTATAACTAGACAGTAGCAATACCCCCCTCAGGCACATGGAAGTGGTCCAATAAAATTATCTGTAGTGAATCCCATGGTCCCCTTGGGGGATCAGGTCGACGAAGTTTGACTCGCCCTGGCTTCCTTGGATTCACAGATGCACAAATTAAACACGTACTACACAACTCCTTCACATCCCGTGTTATCTTTGGCCACGAGAAAAATCGTTGAATGTGTTTCTAATGTTTTTCCTGCAGAAACATGTGAATATTCGTGGTACTGTTTTATGATTGGTCTCTGAAAGGCCTCTGACACTACATACTTACCCTCACGTATCACCAAGCCATCTGTGACTGTTATAAGACAATCTTGTTTAAGCACAACTGTAAGTTCCCCATCTGATGTCCACAGATCTTGTTGATAGTGTTTCAGATGTAGAGTGGTTGGTTTTATTGAGCTGGCAGCTTGGGTTGTTTCATCTTTTATCGCCAATTCTGGCCATATTTTGCAGCTACTTTAGCGAGTTGGTCTACAATGTTGTTATTGTGTTCATGGGTGTTGGGGTCTTTGGAGATATGAGGGCTTACTTTTACTACTGAAAGGTTGTTATTCTGCTTTTTGATAACATCCCAAATCGCTAAAATCAGGTTAAAGTGTTTAATGGGTTTTCCTGCTGCTGTGAGGAATTTTCGCAATTGCCACTGTGTCATGAAGTCATGTACCACTCCGAATGCGTATCGACTGTCAGTGTATACGCATAGTGGCTCAGGATGTGTTTTAATGGCTTCCAGTAATGCCACAAGTTCTGCTTCTTGAGCAGACATAATTGCAGGGAGTTTGAATAGCTGTATTTGGTTCCTTTCTGACTCTAGTGGATCAGGAACCCAAATAGCACAACCGTTATGGAAATGTCCATTTTCCCAGAAACGGAAGCCATGAACATATGCTAGGGTTTGACCTGGCATTTCACAATCTAAGACAATGCTATGAGTTTCTGGTTTTGGTTCGCATACATGTATATTCCCTTCTATGTAGCCTAGTAGGTGTGGGAGAATTCGGGTATTTACAATTGTGAGGCCTCTAGCTTGATTATCTGCCATCTATCTAGCTATTCTCTGTGTAGATACACCTTTCATGTAACAGCATTTGGACTTGTGTATGCATTGTATGTACTACTACGGGTTGAAATCCCACAAGATGTTCTGAACCTGTCAGCATCCAGTGGATCGCTAGAACATGTTGTGTACATGGGTCATATGTATTCTCAACTGGTGATTTTTTTGTGGCTATAATAGCCAACTGGCCGTATCTTTCCGCCATGATCTTGAGCCAGTACCCCACTTAGTGTGTCCTCATGGGTATCTACTTGAATGTGAAAAGCCTTTTTTAGATTGGCCAAACCTAGAGCGGGTGCAGAACTCAGTTTTTGCTTTAATTCTGTAAATACTGTTTCATGTATTTTTGTCCAGTCTAGAACATCGTTTGGTTTTGTTTTTCCTTTCATTAGTTCATACAGCAGAGTTGTTGCGCTGGCATAATCCAGGATAAACTCTCGCAAGTAGTTTGATGTGCCTAGAACCTTCTGTAATGCATTTAGCATATATGGGCACGGTGTTCTGAAAATCCGTGCTACTTTGTCAGATCGTCCTACCGTAGCGCATATTTATAGACATGTCTGTCGAATCGTGCTACCGTGTCATACCACAGCGCGCATTTGAATACGGAGTGGCAGTTAACTGGTGGGAAAATAATAGAGCACTTTTTTTTTTACTTTTTTGTGGTTAATCCACGAACTAAGTCGTAAAATCCCATTAACCTAAAATAATGGTAGCATAGATTTATAGCCCAGATTTCATTATCAGAATGTGCTTCCTGCATTTAAACTATAGGTAGCATAGATTTATAGACCAAATTACCTTATCAGAACGTGCTTCCTGCATGTATACTATAGGTAGCATAGATTTATAGAGCAAATTACCTTATCAGAACATGCTTCCTGCATGTATACTATAGGTAGCATAAATTTATAGACCAAATTACCTTATCAGAACATGCTTCCTGCATGTATACTATAGGTAGCATAGATTTATAGACCAAATTACCTTATCAGAACATGCTTCCTGCATTTAAAATATAGGTAGCATAGATTTATAGACCAAATTACCTTATCAGAACATGCTTCCTGCATTTAAACTATAGGTAGCATAGATTTATAGAGCAAATTACCTTATCAGAACGTGCTTCCTGCATTTATACTATAGGTAGCATAGATTTATACGAGCAAATTACCTTATCAGAACGTGCTTCCTGCATGTATACTATAGGTAGCATAGATTTATAGACCAAATTACCTTATCAGAAACATTGCTTCCTGCATTTAAAATATAGGTAGCATAGATTTATAGAACCAAATTACCTTTATCAGAACATGCTTCCCATGCTTCCCCTGCATTTAAACTATAGGTAAGCATAGATTTTATAGACCAAATTACCTTATCAGAACGTGCTTCCTGCATTTATACTATAGGTAGCATGATTTATAGAGCAAATTAACCTTACCTTATCAGAACCGTGCTTCCTGCATGTATAACTATAGGTAGCATAGATTTATAGACCAAATTACCTTAATCAGACCGGCGCTCCTGCATGTATACTATAGGTAGCATAGATTTATAGACCAAATTACCTTATCAGAACGTGCTTCCTGCAGTTAAACTATAGGTAGCATAGATTTATAGACCAATTACCTTTTCAGAACATGCTTCCTGCATTTAAAACGATAGGTAGCATAGATTTTATAGACCAAATTACCTTATCAGAACGTGCTTCCTGCATTTATACTATAGGTAAGCATAGATTTATAAGCAAATTACCTTCATCAGAACATGCTTCCTGACATGTATACTATAGGTAGCATAGATTTATAGACTACATTTCCTCATCAGAAAAACGTGCTTCCTGCATTTAAACTATAGGTAGCATAGTTTATAGACCAAATTACCTTATCAGAATGTGCTTCCTCCTGCATTTAAACTATAGGTAGCAAGATTTATAGACCAAATTTACCTTATCAGAACGTGCTTCCTGGTAGGATAATAAATACATAGACAATTACGCACACACACAAATTTTGTTTATTTGGTTGCTGAACATTTTTTGCAGCAGTGGTAACTGGTGTCAGTTTCATTGTGATACCCCCCGCACAGTCAAAGTGTGCCCCATCTACTGCAGAGCTCACACTGCACCTGAAAATAAATCACAAACCCATCAGCTGAAACAATACATTGGAAAAATAAATAGATTAAAACTATGCTGGGTTGGATGATATGGTCAAAAATATGTTTTTACTCTCCCTGATACCCAATATCTTCATTCTTCCTAGTCTTATATGCTTAATCCTGGACAGGGTCTAGCCGGTGACATAAGTCACAAGAACTGGAACCACCCCAGACATTTCACCGATGCATTATATACATACACAGTCACTAAGGGCACTTTTGTAATCAATTAGCCCAATGCATATGGTTGGATTTACGGAGGAAACCCAAAGTAATAGTGTCTCTGAAAAGTCTATCATGAAATGTTGCAAGAACCAGTAATGAAATAAGCAAATCGACCATCTCTACAACATGCAAATATTGTTGTTGCTTCCCCAATCAAAATATTGTATCTCCAAAAATGGCACCTGTCATTAGAAATCAAGAGGTCACAATGATCCTAAAATAGAGATGCAATAATATATTATTTGGCATGTAAAAAAAAATTACCCATTCTTCTGTTATGCTCTTGTCAGCATCACCTTTCCAACATGGAGCAAATTATGCAGTAGTCCTCTGCTTTTGCCTATAAAAAAAAATTAACATGGTTAAATATGAAGGAAATGCACTCGATCAAGACCACCTGTACAAAATTGAGGTAATAATCTGATCAGCCAATCACATCACATCACAGTGCAATGTATGAAATTATGTAGATCAGTTCAGCAACCTCAGGTAAAGTTCACATCATCCATCTTGTTGCCAGAAGGTCTGGTTTGAGTATTTCTGTATCTACTGAACGACTGAAATTTTCACACAAAACAGTTTATAGACTTTATAGCACTATACTGTTCTAACAGTTATATTAACAGTTGTAAATACGTTGTAATTTAAACAACGTGTTAATTATACATAATTAAATTTTACATGTTAAAATACACACCCTGCAAATCAAAGATTCATTCATTCACCACTTGTGTGGAACTGACCTGGATTTGAAGCCTCCAGTCCTTGATATTACAAAAAGTGATTGTGCTTTGATGCACTTTAATGAGTTGTGCAACATGACCATTTTTTCCCAAAAATACTTAGCAAAAACAGTGTGATATACTATAGTTAGCTTCTTACTGTGTCACAGATAACTGATGGTGAATGACAAGAAGTGGGGTTTGAGACCTTCAGTAATCATCTTTTTCATTGCTGTGTGTACTAAAGATATCTGTGACCACTTTAGCTAACATGTTGTTTATTCAGGCAGTTCTCAGATGTTCTCAATTAAATTTTCCAAAAAGCACAGTGCACAAAGCATGGATTATACTTTAAGTCACACTTAAACCAATATATTGCTCCCATCACCAACCCAACATCTGTTCCGAAAGCTAGCTGCCTGACAGGGTCTAATGTATTATTACTGTATGGCATTGCTATAGAACTCACCTCGACCTTCAAGCAATGAACATGCTATTTCCATGCGTGCACTGCTCATAGCTGCTTGTGTTGTCTGCAGCTTGCTGATGTCACCAGTTAAGAGGAATTTTTCTGTGAACTGTAAAAGTAATGAAATATTTGAAAAAAATTAATCTAATATTAAATGAAAATTTATATTTACAAAGAAAAACTGAATATGTACCTTCAACACTAAAACTCCACAGCTGCTAGAGTCTTGCTGTAGGTTGTGGTGCAGTAACAGCATTTTCCATTCAGCTCTGTGGTCGTTGTGTTCAATGCTCCTCAAAAAATTCCTGTGTTTTTTTTAGCAGTTGCAGGACATTGGTATGTTTACAACTTGGCAGTATAAATGATGGATTTTATTTTGGATATATCTTCAGAATTGTTACCTCCAGTTCCTTAGACATCTCCTTTTATGTGTCTGCTCCTGTCCCATTGGGTCAATGATGGTAAGTTTCTTCTTTGACATGTTGACAATCTTTATTAACCAAAACAAAGAAAAAAAGAAGTTGTTAATGCAATAATACTGGAGTACCATGACATGTCCTGCCCTTTTTTGTGTTTATTGGCTACTCCAGGATCACTGACATGGATCACTGTTTTACACTGCATATGAAAGTACTAGAAACAAACAAAATATGAACTATTCTGACGGGTCTGGTGTAATTTTAAGTACAGTCTCTCTCCCCACTAAAATGAAATAAAAATAATATACAACATGTACCTTGGGAAAATATTCTAGACAGTAAACCATGAAATCTGAAATTAAGTAAAGCAAGATAGCTTTGACGTTTGAGAACACACACCACAAGAATCCAGTGCGCTCCAGTATTTACAGGGCACAGCCATGTGTCCTCAACTGGAAACTTCATCTGCATGAAAGGTTTAATAGAATGTTAGTGATGTTTATAATAACAATACCACAGTTTGTGCCAGCCTTGAGACTGACTAAGAGGCTTTCTAGGAATGTCATTGTGTATGTAAATGATTTTAGTTGTGATTATAGTGTCCCCTATAGCGCTGCCCTTGAAAAAAGGCTCTCAGTTTGTGTATGTAGGCCTTGTGGTGAGCGCTTTAATCCTGCCTTTGCTGTGGAGCGACACACTGCTCCAACTGTTGGTATAATGTTCTGGGGAGCCATCGTGTGCCACAGTCGGTCACCACTAGTAGTGATAAGAGGGACACTAACAAATCATTGTTATGTGCAGAACGTCCTGCAGGCACGTTGCCTCTCATAGCAGGGCATCCAACTGGCACTTTTCATCAGGATAATGCTCACCCACGCACAGCAAGGTTTTCCCATGAATGTCTTCACCAGATTGCAACACATCCGTGGCCTGCCTGGCACCAGATTTATCACCAATCGGCATGTATTGGACCAGCTGGGATGCTAGCTTGGGCAGTCTATGAGTGTGCAGGATCTACAGACCTAGCTGCAACATCTGTGGGTAAATGTACCACAGGATATCTCCATGCCCAACCGTATCTCATCTTGTATCCAGGCTAGAGGCGGCCTAACGGTAACTAGCGCCTCCATTAAATTGTTCAGTTTTAACCAATAAACTTACCCTTTCACTCTAGTTTTGTAATCACTTACATAGATCATCAATACAATCATACATAAAGTTTCACTTGATTACAACAACTTCTTCTTTGGTGAGTTATATTTGTGAATACGTATAGATATGACATACATTCACACATACACACATTTTTTTTCTCTCAATATCAGCATGTCAACAGCAGTCCCTCTTATGTAGTGCTGTTAAATCAGTTCCATCTTTGTATGTTACCTTACTGAGACATCTGAACTGTCCAGAAAATAAAGAAGAAGCTACAACTGCGCTCAACTGATACACAGGCATCTATTAAAAACAAAATCAGACACATTCACAACATTGTAAATTAGGAAGGTCAAACAAACAAACAAACAAAAAAAAACAAAAAAAGAAGAACACTTTATGTCAGTAATTCCTACTTGCCTTATGCTCTTCAATCAGGTGGTGCAAGTATGCATCGATTACCTGTATAAACAAAACAAGTTATTAAACAATTTGGCATAGTTAATCAGTAGTCCCCAAACTTCCTCATGCCAAAACCCACATATGTCCTGTCTTGCAAACCACCAAATATTTTGTGTTGTGAAATAAAACTGAACTAACAAAAATCAAATGCATCACAAAGCAGCCATCTAGCAACACCATAGCAACTAGCAAGAATAACATGCTAAAACCCTAGTAACCACGTAGAATCACATTTTACAATAACAATGCAATCTAAAGGAGTTTTCAGTTTACTTTGTGGGAAATAATAACAATAAACTGATACTGCTCCCTTACTACTCACTCAGCTACACACTGTGACGCATCAATTAATGAACTGATTCATTTCTGACTCTTACCTCATCAGCCAGCCACTCATCTCCTTGCAGTGTCCGAAAAGAAGAATCATAGAGTTTATACGGCCCAATAACCGCTTCTACCACACCAAAGTCCTTTGAAGCCCAAAGTCTCAGTACTGCAAAGAGTAATGTTGTCACATAAATTTCAGTTGATAAACAAGACAGGGCCAAAGATAATTAACATTGCTAAACAAACATGCCCAACAACATCAGGCATACATTGAAAAATAAATAGAATAGGCTGGACATGATAACCAAAGGATTATTTAAAAATTATTGAACAAATGTGTTTAAGGCCAATATTTTGGAGTACAGCGCAATAACAAAAATACAAAACGGCCTCATTTCCTAGTCATTATATAATCATTCAGTGTAATAAATTATACCCAGTGGGTCCCAGAAGCTGACTGTCCACATTACTATGGATCCAGATCTATGCCTTGCATAATTCCTTCTGCTTTATCCAAACCAAAAAAGCTGAAATACATAACATGTTCTGATCATTTTTGCAATTGCTTCCCTTGAAATATACCAACAAATTAGGAATTAAAAGGTTATTTTGTCCACCCTATAGGTTGAGTAGCTTAGGACCAACAGGTCAAGAACAGCCAACAGGCCAACAGGAAATGAAGCAAAAAATGAACAGGAGGGTGAAGCCAAACTGGCCAAAAATCGACCAACTGGTCAAAACTGGAACTCTGCAGCTAGGGCACCTTCTTCATGTGTGCTTCTCTTTTGATTCGTTCCAGTGTCCGATGCAGACTTTTCAGCTGCCAAGGTTTGGTTTACCTCGATGTTAGCATATACCTGTGCAGTTGAATTTGTGGCAAAACAAATAACTGAAGGTCTTTGAAAAGCTGAATCTGTGATGCTGGTTGAAGTTGGCTGAGGAAAGCTGCTGTTGTCAGCTGGCTGAGTGGACACTGAATGCTGTAGGCCATTGTCAGGTTCACTTCTCCTGTAAGGCTTGATATGACTAATATTATACTTGGTTTTTAAAGTAGCTCCTGACTGGTTCTGGAGTTTGACAAGCTTGCCACACACAGAATGAATGACATAAGGACCAGAGAAATCGGGCTCCAGTCTTCCTCCTTTCCTTCCACGTTTCCGCATGTTCAGCAGAAGAACCTCATCTCCAACATTGTAAACAATGTGTTTGTATTTCTTTTGGATTCTCTTGGCATATGCCACTTTCTGCTTTTCTTGGGACTTAAGGGTGTTCACTTCTGCTGTTTTTTTAGCAGCCTCCATGGTTTGTTTTTGGGAATCTAGAAACTCACTGTATCCTCCATCAGGCAGAAAGACTGAAGAAAGCTGAGATGAAAAGTTAGGAACAAAGCAGTACAACAAGTGAACAAATAAGTCATTTCTTGTACTAGAATGCAAGCAGTGAAGACTTTATTTAAAGCTTTATTTTAGCACCAGTACTATCAGCTGTACTTAACACCAGTGTGCATACAGCTACAGTATATTTCACAAATCAGTGTCATCTTCTTGACATACTAATCAACTATCAGAACTATGCTGCTAATGAGCCAATCATGTGAAATGCAAGCCAGCATGTGTTCAGAAACTGTCACACGGTATCCCCAATGGACGACAGCAGGTTATGATAGCTTTTATATCGTAAAAGACAACATGGCAGCAAAGAAAAAGCTCAGATTTGACATTCAGATTATTTACTATGTATAAATACAATCTCTGCCAGCACTACCATCATTTTCAGCTGAAACATGACGTACTTTACCTGATGGTAGATTTACAGACCTTTACCACTAGGGAGCTTGCATAAACAAGTTATGTGCAAATTCATAGTAGGCTACATCATAAAGGACCATATATCTGCACAGAGAAAAGACTCAAATTAACTTACCTTAACTTGCTATCTTTCATTGTGGATACAGCACAACAGTTCTGAACTAACTGCTTGCATACATTTAGCCAGTTATTTCGTTAAGAGCTTAGAAAAGATGATGATTGAATTATGAAATGTAATGTGTCAAATGAAATGAGTGTTTACTGTTTGCATTACAATATACAAACTAACACTGGTTAGCTAGCTAGTTAAGGTTTAGCTTGTTGCGTCAGGATATATAAATGTTAATTCAAATGCATGTGTGTTGGTAAAGTTACCTTACTGTACACCGCCTTGTTTCTAGTTCTTCATGACAGTTTGCAAGTCAAATGTTGAGATGAACATATAGCTAAACACTTACCTTTGATGGACCACAGCCTTCACAATTACTCATATCACAAATTAAAAGAACATGTACAATAAATGTTCACAATAAATAAAATAACATCCAATTGTCTTGACCTAAACTTAGGTCAATGATTCAATAGCCCAAGTGAAGAGACTAACCGGTAAGTCAACAGGTAGCTCAGAAGGGAACACTGCCTCTCTTCCATACATTAAAAGAAAAGGCGTCTGTTTCGTAGTGGTGTGGACCTTGGAACGCAATGAGAAGAGTGTTGCATCAAGAAATACATCCCAGTCATTCTGGTTCTCATTGACCAATTTCCTCAGGGCTCTGAAAAAAAGACATAGCTGATAAGAATAGCATAAAATATTCTCAGAAACAAATTTAATAATAAACTATATTAAATGTCTAAATATAATGCAGTGCTCACAAGGCAAGAGAACATGAGTCTAATTTTATGCAGGAAAACAGTGTGACAAAGTTTGAAACAAAACCCTTACACAGACAAAATAAAGTGTTCAGACATACATCCACTGAAAAAGCAACAACGTTGAAAAGTCAAAGGGAGGAATAAGTTGTCACTGTCTGGCATATCTCATAATAAACGTAAATTGTGGGATATACCTACCGCTTTATGTTATCATTAGTCTTTTCATCCAGGCCATTTGTTTGTGGATGGTATGCTGCTGTTACACTCCTTTCGATGTGTAACATTTCACATAGCCTGTAGTTAAGCTACAAACAGAAACTTTTGCAGTAAACAAATACCATTCTCAGAAGAACACCTTATTTTCTTCCCAAATTTTAAAAAAGCCACATGCTGTTACATTGTGTAAGCATTCTCTGATCAATAAATATAGAAAAAAAAATTCCTTTATAGTGACTTGCAGAAATAGTTAAAAACATTTCTTTATCTGTAAAGTAGTTTTTTTTTTTTCATTTGACAGCAAAAATATACACATTAAACATGTGCAAAACAGACACTTACATAATGTAATCTAAAGCACTTACTTCATTGACAAATTCTCGTCCCTGATCAGAAAGGATTCTTTTCGGACAGCCATGTCGGTAGATCATGCCACATAAATGTCTTGCCACTTCACCTCCTGTTTTACTTCTCAAAGGATAGGCCTCAACCCACTTTGAGAAATAATCAGTTACTGTCAAAATGTACTGATAACCATTTGCAGTTTTTGGGAAAGGTCCAGTTAGGTCCATCCCAATTAGCTCCCAAACAGCAGACACCTACCAACAACAGCAAAAAATTATTTCATGTATTTCTTCAGAACCCTGCTTATAAATGTTACAGAATGCACTCACCTTGATACACTGCAACGGCTGCACAGCTGTCAATGGTTTTCCAGTTTTCTGGCACTTGTCACATTCTAAGATCTTGGAAAAAAAAAATTGTTAATATCTATGCCACTTCCAATAATTAAAATAAAATTAAATAATATGACTACAAAACCATACCCAATTTTCAATGTCAGTTGATAAAATTAGTGCAATGTTATTTTTATCTTAGGACCTGAATCATGTTCTGATAAGGAAATCTATGCTACCTATATTTTAAATGCAGCAAGCACGGTCTGATAAGGTAATTTGGTCTATAAATCTATGCTACCTATATTTTAAATGCAGGAAGCATGTTCTGATAAGGTAATTTGGTCTATAAATCTATGCTACCTATATTTTAAATGCAGGAAGCACGGTCTGATAAGGTAATTTGGTCTATAAATCTATGCTACCTATAGTTTAAATGCAGGAAGCACTTTGTGATGAATACTATTATTATTACTACTAAACCAACACACGATTGTAAACTTTACTGACCTTTTATTTGGAACTTGGAGGTATATCTCCGGAGGTTTTGCCTCTGTGCCTTATTAAAGTCTGCAGGGTATGAGCCCACAGACAGAAAAGCATAGATGGCGTCCCACTTTTTTTCCATAACTGCAATGTAACTTAAAAATAAGAGTAGTTGAAATGGCACTGTAATAGCCATTACATTATTCACTTGTATGTAACTGAAAATTACTGTGGACAACTGTAAGCAACTCCATTACTGAGAGCTCATGTAATAAATGTGTCGGTGATAAACAGAATAAATGGATTGATAACAGAGCGTGAATATTTGATGGCAATGGTCAAATCAGCTGAGATAAGCAGGCATTTTGGCACTACACGTGCTTGAAACACTCGAGCAAATAATAATGTTTAGCTATGCTTTTATAAGCTATACATGAAGAGACATTCATGTAAAACACAATATACTTTATGAAAACTTAAGTTACAATATGTTAACTACAAGAAACCCCCAATACTAACCGTGAATCCAAGACACAAGATCGCAAGTAGCATGAAATTATGGGCGTGGCGCCAAATACCAGAATATTGACGTAAAAGTGATCTGCGCATGCGCAGTAGTCCTTGGTAGGACCGTTTGATGGGTAGGACGGATTTTCAGAACACCGGTAATTCAAGGATACATTTACGTCTGACCTCAGTTAGTGTCTTCTGGTTTTGTGTGACTATGTGTCCTAGATATTGAACTTCACATTTTGCGATCTGCGCTTTACTTTTTTTCATTTCAAACCCGGCACAACCAAGACTCTGTAGCACCTTGTCCACTAGTTCAATGTGCTCATCACGAGTACCCTTTGTGGATATTAAAATGTCATCTACATAATGCATCACACATCCACCGTCTGAAAAAGGTTTTAGAACGTCGGCCACCGCTCTGTGGAATATGACCATTCCTAATACAGTTCCTTCGGAGTTACCTGGTACCAGTTCCATCCGCTGCAGCTTCACTCAAGCTGCTTCTGTCATCAGCTCCAGCCCCATCATACCCGGGCCACTTAATGCCGATGTGCATACTTCACATTTTATTCGAACTATGACTCCATGACTTTAGTTTCGTTCTTAGATTTATCATCTACGCCGCCCAAGGAGGTTGGGTCCCTTTTTGAGTCTTGGTCCTCCCAAGGTTTCTTCCTATAATACTCAGGGAGTTTTTCCTTGCCACTGTAGCCCTAGGCTTGCTCAATTTGGGATTGGACGTAGTTATTAGGAGATAATCTAAACTTGTAAAGTTGCTTTGAGACAATGGTCCATTGTAAAAAGCACTATATAAATAGATCTGACTTGACTTGACTTGACTAGATACCAGAATTGCTCTTCTATTACTTTTGCTCCAAGGTCTAAATGACTTGGTAAAGTACGTGTAGCGGTAATTTGATCATCTCCTATACCAGTGACTTGCATTTTTTTTGTCTGTTAAGGGTAGCGGTATGTCGGTACACGAGCAGGCAGCTCCTGTATCAATGAGCATGTCACATAACCGGCTTTCAAGGTTAGCTGTAATTTTGATACGGTTACCACAATGTATAATGCTGCCGACAGATAAGGAGGCCACGCACCCCTATGGTTATAGTGTTATTTTTGACCGCCTCTAGTTGCTTGGTGAGGTCAGCTATTTTGTCACTATAAGTTTTGTAATGACGTGTTGGGGTGTATTTTTTATCATTGGATGATCCATTTTTCTTATTTGAACCGTCATCTTTCCCGTAGAAACCAGGCATTTGGCAGATATTATTTGTCCTTTTCTGTAGTTTGAAACAGTCATCTGTATTGTGGCCAATTTTTCCTCAATATCTACACCTTTTCTCATTTTTACGACTATTCGTGTTTTCTGACTCCCCTTCAGTTACCCACTGAACTGCTGCGACATGTTTTTTATTATTTTGGCGTCGCTCCATATCCGTTACTCATGTTACAATTGCATTGAATGTGTTAATGGGTGGGTTTGCGCCTAGGCTGAGTACACGCTGTACATGTATGCCGGCATTATTTTTCAGTTGCTCCAATAGAATATTGTGATCCCTTGTTGGTTTGCTCACCCCAGAGAACTCTCTGAAAGCTGTCCAGAGATGTTCAGCATAATCTTCAAATGGTTAGTCACCTTGTTGTATATTTAATATTCTACCCCATTCAGCTGAGACATTGCCCCATAGATGCGACAACACCTTTTTTAGCTGATCAAGTATTTGGGTATTACTTTCACCCTCTGCACGGTCCATGACCGACCCGTTATGAAGGGCTTCCGGAGCTTTTGTCACTAATTCACCTGGTATGGTAGTGAGCGCGATCTGCCAAATATCCTGTAGTTCTAATGACAAAGTGCTGGCTTGCCACATTAGATTGTTCCAATATGGTTCGAAAGGGTCAGTTCGGAGAAATGGGCCAATTTTTTCGGGGTATGCCATGCACTCTGAGAAGTTTAGTTGCCTACTGACGTCAAACTTTTCACCGTTGTGGCCGGTCATGGTCTTTATTACGGTGACCTGTGATTGAGTGGCGCCTCTTGATCTTGACAAGATGGGGTTACGGGAGTTAGGCCCAGGTTTTTGAAAAGTAGCAGCTAACACGTGACCATTTTTTTTGTCTGCTTGGACTTTCTCCAAAAGAGGATGCTGATGTCAGGGCCTGGACCTACCCGTCCATTCCAGCCACTGTTAAATCTACAGCTGGATATAGCCGGGAGGCACCGTTTCTGCTATGCACATGCTAGATTGCCACTAGCAGCGAGTGCAAGTACATCATCATCATCCTCATCTGGGTTCTCAGAACTTTGGGAAGCTATGTCAGGTCCTAGATATTGTTTAAGCGCCGAAATGGGGACTCCAACATTATTACAACATTGTATTACAACAATTTGAGATTGGACGTAGTTATTAGGAGATAATCTAAACTTGTAAAGTTGCTTTGAGACAATGCTCCATTGTAAAAAGCGCTATATAAATAAATCTGACTTGACTTGACTTGAGTTCTAGAGTAGCTGTATATTGTTTATTTTTACAAAGTGTGACTTGTATGTCTGCAGGTTGTTGATCGAATATTTTGGTTTGTCTCACCCAGGTTTGTTTATCGTATTCAAAACTGTTAATTTTAGCTTGCTAATTTTGTATTAATTTGTGTCGATGATGTTCAGCTTCATGCAAGTCTTCTAATTCGGCCTCACATTCTTGCAACGTGGCCTTGTAATTACGGCAGAGTAAGCAACCGATGGTAGACAGAAGTTGACAAAATTTAGCAATTTTGCTAGTTGTGGCTAATTTATATTCGACAGATGAGTACCATTGATGTATCTCTTCTATGTTGGCTTTTAAGTTTAATCCCTCAGCATTAAGTTGGATTACTGTGTCCCGAACTTCGTCCTGCCAAACTAAATCAAAATCGCGCTGGTGTGCCTTGTTCTTTCCCTGTGCCATTATGTACATGAAAGTTATCTCACAGATACGCTTGAGAGTTTGCTAACCTGTTGGGAATCCCGACCCGTTCTATAAGTGTGTAAAAGGTGCACCTATCTTTCCCTTTCGCTAAAAGGAGATAAACTTTGCATACCTCAGGAGAGACCAGCCGCAGAAAAGTAGCAGCAATCCTTGATAAATCACGTAACTCGGTAATGCCGTTAAAAGACTGAGGATGCTCTTCACTTGATGTGAACACGTTCAGGAGGTGAACAGTCTGGCTAAAAATTAGGCTGTAAAGTCTGAAAAAATAGGTGAGAACTATACCAATGTTTAAGAGCTATGACCGACACTCACTTTCCAGTGAGAAGGTGTTAATCGCGGTTGTTACTTCACGTCAGCCTTGGTCTGACAGGCTTTATTTTGAACAGATACAAGAGAATAGCATGTCTGGTTTTGTCCGCCCGGTTCTATCTTAGCTTAGTTAAATTTTACAGTTATATAAAAAATAATATCGTGCCGGGGTCACCAAATACTGTAGGGTTTTTATGTCTGAGATTATCAGAGTTCTTATTAACCCTCTGTGGCTCTATAACCAAAGACGGAAATAGGACGCAGTCGAGGGATAGATGCGTGTTATTTTTTTATGATCTGACTCCAATTTAGTTTAATATCTGTCTCCAAATTCTATATAGTTTTTAGATGTGTGGGGTAAAGAGCCCCAGCATTCAACTTTAATGTTATGTCCTATTAATATGTTACTCTAGTTCAGAGGTTCATACCGACGTGCAAACTCAGTGTATATTATATAACGCAATATTACACCTTATTTAAGTCTGTCAGAGGTCAATTACAACGTTACTAGTGTATTAATGCATTAAGTTAGTTCAGAGCTTTTTTATCAACATGCCAGCTAGAATCGTATCAAGATCTAGTCTGTTACATATGGCAGAGGTTGACCAATAACATGTCTAATTATACAGCTTTTTCTAATTATACAGATCTATTATTACTCATACATTATTTATCTAAGAAAGGACTACTAGAAGACTAATATAAAGAAAGGAGTAACTGTAAATTTATTCTAAAAGACAGATAATAATAATAAAAAATACAGAAAGTAAAGACATCACAAATAATATAAACTTACAAGAGATCATGAATCGTGATGGTAACGAGTGTCGGCCTCTGGAAAGTTCTCTGAAATCTGAAAATCTTAACTTAGCTACACATTAACTAATTTTAGCTACATGTCTTTATACTATTTGACAATCTTTGATCTAACAAAAGGACAAAGTTATAACATGGGTGTTAGCTGACTAACAATATGTAGTTTGCATACAGGTTGGTGTGTGTGTCTTACATTTACAGCATTTAGCAGACACCGTTATCCAGAGCGACTTACAACTGATACAATCTTACAATCCAAGCAATTGTGAGTTAAGGACCTTGCTCAAGGACCCAACAGTGGCAGCTTGGCAGAGGTGGGATTTTAAACCTGGACCTTTTTTTTTGGTCTATAGTCCTGTATCTTAACTGCTAGGCTACCACAGTACCACAGTGTCTTGAGGTGCATAGTCTTGATTGAGATGGTAATTCAGTTAGTTACCATATGGGTGTTGGTCAGCTGAAACAGTCATTCTTATCTGTCTGAGGTGAGAGTGGAAGACCCCACGCTGTTGGGAATGACCGCACCTTTGGTTTGAGGAAATGACACTTCTCTCAGTCCAGGCAAATGGTGTCTCATACAGTCAAAAATGAGTGTCCGTTATCATGCAACCATTGTACAGAGCTGTATGTCTCACCACCTTGGTCTCTTTGAAAAATGGATCTCATAGATACCAAACATAACATTAACACTAAAACATTCTGAAACAAAATGGCATCTGCCACAAAATAGTACAGGCCTTTAATTTATAGGATAATTGCATTTTTCCTACATTCCCGATAGATAAGGTCATTAACCCCTCTGCGGTTCTGTAAAAATTCCCTTGCCACATGCGTATTCACCAGTCTTTCCACGTTTCCCAAATTAAGCCTGTAGCCTCTTCTGTTATGTGCGACCTAAGATCCCACCAGCGAATTTACAGCGGAACCCTAATTGCAGGCCAACAGACAAGCCAGGACAACGACGTGCAAAAAAATTAGTGATTTATTAGTAAACCAAATGAAGTGTGTAAGTGAAAGGGTGTACACTGTCAAGTCCAGGAAGCTGGCGACAGACGTGCAGCAACGAAAACCAGGGCAGAGATGCGGCAGCAGTGTGGTGCTTGCTTCCAGGAAAATACCGGCCACGGCAAGCGAGGGGGTGCACCCAGGACGCAGGCCGACGCCAGCAGGAAACCGAAACTGGAGAGAGAAACACACTGACTAGTGTACCGGAGGGAAATAAATATGGCATAGGAACCAAAACAAACGTTGTTAAGCGCAAAGACTACGATAAGAATAAGCACCAGAATAATGGTACGAATATACACAACGTGTGGAGAGTAGCGCTATGCTACCGCTAAGCTAATGAACAGCGTTAGTAACAACGGAGCCAGGTACTGGGTGAAACGGAATTCAATATGGCGATGAATTGCAGATCGATCGGCGTATTTGTAGAGGCATCAGATGATTGTAGATGTGGATCAGGTGTGGAGGATGAGGAGGAGTGGAAACGGGAGCCAATCGATCTGTGGAAGCAAGCAGACACACACAAGCATGCCGCACTCGCCGAACGAAAACAAAACGGAACTAAGGGAGCGTCGGAAAATCAAAAAACTGGTGAAAAGCGTGATGGACCCAGAGCGAACCCTAACATCTTCAGGCCTTACTTTCTCTGTACGTCGTCCTATTATTTTGCTTCACGTTATTTAATTGGTTTCCTGTAATAAACCTTTGTTGCCTAGTGCTTCAGTCTCCTTGTTGCCTGCATCTCGGGTTCCACCCTATTTCGCCCAGGGAATCTTTGATTCCCCCCTAACACCAGTAAGTAAAGTAATCCAACCTTGAGGTTATAGATGCATGAACCAGTTTCTCCGCATAATTAAAAGAGTGGTTATTTCTAAGTTTAGCTATATTACGGAGTTGAAAGAAAGCAATTCAAGTGATGTTGCTAATATGCGCATAAAAAGAGAGATCTGAATCAAATATGACATCTAAGTTTTTTACATTTGGACTAGGCAATGATGAACAGCCATCTAGTTTTAAGATAGATACAGCCAACCTGTCTCTCACAGCTTTGGGTCCCACTAATAGAACCTCAGTTTTATCTTTTTACTTAACTTAGAGTTAAGTAAAAGAAAATTAAATGACATCCAATCTTTTATTTCCTTCACACAGTCCACAATTTTGTTGATTGTAAGATTGTCATTTGGTTTGGGTGACATGTACAGCTATGTATCATCTGCTTACAGTGGGGCAAAAAGTATTTAGTCAGCCACTGATTGTGCAAGTTCTCCTAATTAGAAAAAATGAGAGAAGTCAGTAATTTTCATCATAGGTCCACTTCAACTCTGAGAGACAAAATGATAAAAAAAAATCCAGGAAATCACATTGTAGTATTTTTAAAGAACTTAATTGTAAATCATGGTGGAAAATAAGTATTTGGTCACCCACAAACAAGCAAGATTTCTGGCTCTCACAGACCTGTAACTTCTTTTTTAAGAAGCTCTTCTGTCCTCCATTCCTTACCTGTATTAATGGCACCTGTTTGACCTTGTTATCTGTATAAAAGACACTTGTCCACAACCTCAAACAGTCAGACTCCAAACTCAACCATGGCCAAGACCAAAGAGCTGTCGAAGGAAACCAGGAAGAAAATTGTAGACCTGCAACAGGCTGGGAAGAGTGAATCTACAATAGTCTGTGTTGCCCAGCGACAGTCCCAAAACATCACTGCTCTAGAGGAGATATCTGCATGGGGGAATGGGCCAAAATATCAGCTACATTGTGTGCAAACCTGGTGAAGACTTACAGGAAATGTTTGACCTGTGTCACTGACAACAAAGGTTATGTTACAAAGTATTGATCGTGTTGTGGATTTCTTTAAGAAACCTAGATTTCAATCATACTATTGTGTTAATCAGCGTATATTCATACTTAATTATGTTAACTTTGTTATTATTAATCAGTTATTTATTGATCAGTATATATTCCTATAAAATTATATTAACTCTGTAACCGTACAATTATGCATAAACACATTGGTAGTCATGATTAACCTACAGTTACCCTTTTGTAATCTGTGTGTGTGTGTGTTGCTTTATTTTTCTGCATGTCTCTGTCTTACAATAATATGGAGATAAGCCTGTGAATGTTCTTGACTCCCAGGGGTCACTTAAGTTTGGTGACCTATATGAACAGGTGTCTTAGCGGAGCGCTGCCTTGTCACTAATATTATATCTGGCTTCAAAAGTATCAACAGACATGAGTTTATCTGTGATGAACAAAATGAACCAATGAGGGAAAAGCAAAACAATTTCACATATGTGTGCTAGGAACATTGCCATGTGTGTGTGTTGAATGCGCTGTACTTAAAATTTGGGATAAAGGTCGTCTTCACACTTGCCAGGTCAGTATGACCTGAGGGTGGGGACAAGGGGAGCGCCAGGGGAGGAGATGTTCTACAAGTTGGAAAACAATCATGACAAAATGTCTGAACCTAACGTACTGAGCAGTATATAACGAATGGAGAATTCTTGATCTTTGGCTTCGCCGCATCGCTGCTATAATGTGTGGTTGTCTTTATTGCCTGTACTCATGAGTTAATGCAATAAAAGTGTCTGCTTCTCTACTTGAACTTCAATTCAGCTGGAGTGTGATTTTTTTCTTTGAACTGAGCAGAATGAAAACACGACAAGTTGAACTTTTGTTATTGACCAAATACTTATTTTCCACCATAATTTAAAATAAAATTCTTTAAAAAGTCCTACAATGGGATTTCCTGGATTTTTTTCTCATTTTGTCTGTCATAGTTTAAGTGTACCTATGATGAAAATTACAGACCGCTCTCATCTTTCTAAGTAGGAGAACTTGCACAATCAGTGGCTGACTAAATAATTTTTTGCCCAACTGTAGCTGTGGAAACTAATGCCCTCTTTACGAATAACTGAGCCTAGTGGCAGCAGATACAGAAAGAATAAAAGCGGGCCAAGCACTTACCCCTGAGGCATGCCATACATCACTTTTTGAGAGAGTAGAGCATAGATTATTTACATGAACAAACTGGTACTGGTCGGTCAAGTAGGATTTAAACCAAGAAAGTCCCAATCTTTTAACACCTACAGTATTGTCTAGTCTGTTTAGTAAAACATAATGATCTATAGTGTCAAGTGCTGCACTTAAATTTAACAGAACAATAAAAGAAACACATCCCTTATCTGAGGACATGAATATATCATTTAGTACCATAATTAATGCTGTTTCAGTACTATGAACTGAAATGTTTCATAAATATCATTCCTTTGGAGGTAACTGCAGAGCTGCTGACAGACAGCTTTTTTCTAAGATTTTGGAGACAAACGGTAGATTTGAAATTGGTCTATAATTAGATATCACACAAAGGTTAAGAGTGGCTTTTTTAATCAGTGGTTTGATAATGGCACACTTAAAATATTTGGGCACATAGCATAATTAGTTGTAAATCAAGACTAGAACCTTTACCCCAATTACTTATACTAAAATATCCACATTTATCAGCTCGTCCAAGTCATCATCGTGTTTATTAGATCCAGTTTCTACACGTTTAGTCAAAGAATTTCAAATCTACCTTTTCTCTCCAAAATCTTAGAAAAATCCGTGTAGCAGCAGCTCTGTAGTTACCTCCAAAGTATGGTATTTATGAAACATTTCAGCCTGGATTCAGGCCTCATCATAGTACTGAAACAGCATTAATTAGGGTACTAAATGATTTATTAATGTCCTCAGATAATGGATGTGTTTATTTTCTTATTCTGTTAGACTTAAGTGCAGCATTTGACACCATAGATCAGAGTGTTTTACTTAATAGACTAGAAAATACTGTAGGTATTAAGGGACTGGCACTATCTTGGTTTAAATCCTACATGACCGACCAGTACCAGTTTGTTTATTTAAATAAGCTATGCTCTAAGATCTCAAAAGTGAAGTATGGCGTTCCTCAGGGGTCTGTACTTGGCCTGATCTTATTCTGTCTGTACATGCTGCCACTAGGATCAATTATTCGTAAACATGGCATTAGTGTCCACTGCTATGCAGATGATACACAGCTGTACGAATCAGCCAAACCAAATGACAGCCTTACAATCAGCAAATTTGCGGATTGTGTAATGGAAATATAAGATCCCAGAGGAAAGAAATTCTCTAAATAAGATCTTATGTTTGTCTCCTTTACTTATCCTAGACATAATTAAGACATGTTTGAAATCAATGTGAGATTTAAGCTTTTTCCTCCAATTTCTGAAATTTGAATCCAGAGAAACAACGCTTGAATTTTCAAAATATCTTAAGTTTATCTTAAGTTCATCTCACCTCAGATTCATTTAATCATGCAAAAACACGAGAAACATTTGAGATCTAAAATCAAACTTAGTTGTCTCACAGAAGACTTAACTGTTTTGCATCTCATCCAAGACTTATGATACTATTTACATAAGAAACACTTAAAATCTCATAAGTGGCTTTTTTAGGTCTCTTCTAACAAGTTAAAGTTCATCTTATTGTTGACTCATAACAAAAAATCCATAAGAAACAGCAAATTCCCAATTTTCTGAATATACCTTGACAAATTTCTCTGTCATTGCTAATACTCAAATCTATTTATTTTGAGAAAGTAATTCTAAATAAAATCACAATTCAAATCTGCATATGTGTATGTTAAGGTACACAAGTTTATTTTCTGCACGATTTACTTTTACTTACAGGTCAAGTCAAGTCAAGTCAAGTCAGATTTATTTATATAGCGCTTTTTACAATGGAGCATTGTCTCAAAGCAACTTTACAAGTTTAGATTATCTCCTAATAACTACGTATAATCCCAAGTTGAGCAAGCCTAGGGCGAGGAAGAAAGAAACCTTGGGAGGACCAAGACTCAAAAAGGGACCCAAAATCCTTGGGCGGCGTAGATGATAAATCTAAGAGCGAAACTAAAGTCATGGAGTCAAAGTTAAAATAAAATGTGAAGTTTGCACATCGACATTAAGTGGCCCGAGTATGATGGGGCTTGAGCTGATGACGGAAGCAGCTTGAGTGGAGCTCCAGCAGATGAACCTCATGTGTGGGGCTGGAACTGCCGGAACACAGCTCGGAGAGAAAACAGAAAATGTAATTAGTTATTGATTAAGAGCACAGTGTCTATTAACAATCACTGATGCCATGTCAATCACTGATGCCAAGTGTAGCATGAGACCCCGGCAGCATTAGCTATAGCAGCATAGCTAGAAAGAGGAGAACTGGTAGGAAACCAGCCAAGAGGGATCACATTAGACATTGGGCAACCCCACGGGAGGCAAGACAGCAGTCCAACCGTCTCTATCACCATAGTCTCTCTTTGACTATGAAACTCCCAGCTCTGCCTTATCTAAGTCAAGGATGCACGGAGTCAAGATCACGAGGACCAAAGCCCAGTTCACCCAGAACCGCCCACTCGACACTTCCCGGCTAGTCGGACAAGGCAGGCAGCCAACATGACGCCCATACTCCGGCCCCAGTGACCCGAGCCATGCATCCCGGTCTAAATCTAGTCAAAAACCTGCGTAAGTAAGTATGTCTTTAGCCTAGATTTAAAATTTTGGAGAGTGTCTGAGTCTCGAACGAAAGTGGGAAGTTAATTCCATAGTTGGGGGGCCATGTATGAGAAAGTCTTTCCCCTTGAAGTGACGTTTTTAATTCTAGGAACTAAAAGAAGTCCTGCACCCTGCGAATGCAGTAGACGAGTTGGATTGTAAAACTCTAAGAGTTCACTCAGATAATGTGGGGCCAGGCCATGTAGAGCTTTATAAGTTATAAGAAGTATTTTGTAATCAATGCGGAATTTAACTGGTAACCAGTGCAGTGATTTTGGTATTTTCTAGTTCGAGTTACCACTCGGGTGGCTGCATTCTGAACTAATTGAAGTTTATCATCCAGTAAGTAAAGCATTACAGTAATCCAACCTTAAACGCATGAACCAGTTTCTCTGCATCATTAAAGAGAGGATATTTCTAAGTTTAGCGATTTTACATAATTGAAATAAAGCAATTTGAGTGATGCTGCTGATGTGCGCATCAAAGCAGAGATCTGAATCAAATATGACACATACGTTTTTACAGACGGACTGGGCAATACTGAACAGCCATCTAGATTTAGGATTGATGTAGCCAACCTGTCTCTCACTGCCTTGGGTCCCACTAATAGAACCTCAGTTTTATCTGAGTTAAGTAAGAGAAAATTAAATGACATCCAATCTTTTATTTCCTTTACACAGTCCTCAGTTTTGCAGATTGTAAGGCTGTCATTAGGTTTGGCTGATATGTACAGCTGTGTATCATCTGCATAGCAGTGGAAACTAAGCCATGTTTACTAATAACTGAGCCTAGTGGCAGCATGTACAGAGAGAATAAAAGCGGGCCAAGCACTGACCCCTGAGGCATGCCATACTTCACTTTTGAGAGCTTAGACCTTAGAGTATTTATATGAACAAACTGGTACCGGTCGGTTAAGTAGGATTTAAACCAAGAAAGTGCTAATCCCTTAATACCTACAGTATTTTCTAGTCTGTTTAGTAAACATCATGATCTATAGTGTCAAATGCTGCACTTAAATCTAACAGAACAAGAAAAGAAACACATCCCTTATCTGCGGACATTAACAAGTCATTTAGTACCCTAATCAATGCTGTTTCAGTACTATGATGGGGCCTGAAGCCAGACTGAAATGTTTCATAAATTTCATCCCTTTGGAGGTAACTGCAGAGCTGCTGATAGACGGCTTTTTCTAAGATTTTGGACAGAAACGGTAGATTTGAAATTGGTCTATAATTAGATATCACACAAATGTCAAGAGTGGCTTTTTTAATCAGTGGTTTGATAACGGCAGCTTTAAAGGATTTGGGCACATAACCAAAGGTAAAGGATGACTTTAAAATAACTAACAGTGGCTCTATAATACTAGGTATTACTTGTTTGAGTAAACGTGTAGGAATGGGATCTAATAAACATGTTGATGACTTAGACGAGCTGATCAGTGCGGATAGTTAAGTATTAGTAATTGGGGTAAAAGATTCTAATCTTGATTTACAGCTCATTAAACAGATGTCTTCACTAGTGCTGCATCTGGAAGGTGGCTGAATAGTTTGGTGATGTGATGAGCATTGAGTTTTATGCCTAATGTTCTCTATCTTATCATTAAAAAAAGTCATGAAAATCATTACTATTAAAATGACACAGAACGGGAGAATCACTTTCTGTGGGGATTTTTATTAATTTGCAGACTGTATTAAAAAGAAATATTGGATTATTCTTATTTTTCTCTATGATTGAAGAGAAGTATGCAGCTTTAGCTTTAGTGAGGGCATGCTTATACTCTGTCATGCTGTCCCTCCAACCAAGCTTAAACACCTCCAATTTACTATGTCTCCACTTGTGCTCTAAATGCCATGTTCTTTGCTTTAAGGTAGGGGTGTGGTCATTATACCATGGTGCTAGCCTTTTTTCCCTAATACGTTTGACCCTAGCAGGGGCAGTCATGTCCAGGGTTGAGCGAAGCACACATTCTAATTGCTCATTTACACAAGATGATTTATCTCCATAGGTGTATTAAATTTTAAGTCTGGTAGGTTTTTAATAAACGCAGCTGGAGTAGCAGATGTGATAGTGTGCTTAGTGTGATAACGAGGCAGAAGGATTTTATTTATTAGAGATAGCTCAAATACTAAAAGATAGTGATCTGAAATCAAATCACGTTGCGGGAAAACATCAAGGTTATCTATATTGATACCAAATGTTAATATTAGATCTAAAGTATGATTACAGCGGTGGGTTGGTCCCATCACATTCTGAGTGATACCCATGGATTCTAAAATGGACTCACAAGCAATTTTAAGTGGATCCTGCTCTTTGTCAAAGTGAATATTGAAATCACCTACAATTAAAGCCTTATCTGTTGACAGTAGTAAGCAGGAAAGAAAGTTAGCAAATTCCTGAAGAAATTCTGAATAGGGACCAGGAGGGCGGTAAATAGTGATAAGCTGAAAAGAGTGTGGTTTTGACTTCCATAATGATGGATCAGTCACATTAAGAATCAGTATTTCAAAAGAATTAGCCTTGTATTGGGATTTAGCTGTAACACCTAACTCTTTGTCAAAAAAATGTAGCTATGCCTCCCCCCTGACCATTAGGACAAGGGCGACTAGCATGACTGTATCAAGGAGGGGAAGCTTCATTTAAGGCTAAATATTCATCAGGTCTAATCCAAGTCTCAGTGAGACAGAGAGCGTGTAAGCGTTTATCAGTGATCATTTCATTTACAATCACTGCTTTGTTTGTAAGTGATCTAATGTTAAGTAATCCTAGCTTTAGTCTAATGTTGTTATTTCTTTGGCAGCTATCTGTGTTTATACAAATGAGGTTATTAAAACAGACTTTTTGAGAGTGTTTACGTTTAGGGCAGATGCGGGTAACAGACACAGTTTCAATAATGTGGGTTCTGGTTGACAGTGCATGGCTACCAGCAGAGAGTTGGTTAAGCCGGTCTGTCTGCTGCCTGACCCCTGCTCTGGATAGTCAGCCCCTAACCAATTGGGCCATAAGACTATGGGCAATGTTGCAGGAGATGAGAGCAGCACCCTCCAGAGTGGGATGCACACCATCCCATCCTAAAAGGCCAGGCTTACCTTTAAAGGCTATCCAGTTGTCTATATAGCCCACGTTGTTTTCAGAGCACCAGTTGGACAGCCAGCAGTTCAGCGACCATAACCTGCTGTAGGCTTGGTCACCTCGCCTCATTGGGATGGGGCCAGAGCAGACTACAGCATCGGACATTGCCTTCGCCACGCTAACCACCTCTACAAAATTAGCCTTAGTAACCTCTGACTGACGAAGGCGTATATCATTAGCCCCTACATGAATAACTATCCTAGAGAATCTGCGGCTCTCGAGTTCACTAAGACTCGTTACAATGTCCTGCACTCTGGCTCCGGGGATACAGAGACCACTCAGCCTCTGGTTTCCCTAAGCCCTAAAGAGCAAGTTTCACTGTCCCGTAAAATAGAGTCACCTATGACCGAAGCTCTTCAACAGGCTGCTTCAGTGGGTGTTTTCACTGAGGAGGGCAAACCTTTTGGAACACGTGAACAGTAAGAGTGGTGCGCTCGTGGACTGCCTACGATTACGTCGACCGACCGTCATCCACTTGCCCTGCTGCGAGGACTCTGCCAGGGCTCTAACTTCACCTGTGGCATCCAGATATGCTAAGCTAGGAGCTGAGCTAGCCTTCTCTAATGTCTGGATGCGCGCCTCTAAAACTACAATCTTCTCCGTCAGACTGGCTACAAGCCTACACCTATCACAAGTAAAATTTACACTAATGACAGAGGAAGAATAGCTAAACATGCCACACTCCTCACAGGGAACAAGCACAGCAGAAGCCATGTTAGTACAATTAATTAAAGGTACTTAGCTTCGGGTGGTGTTGTGGGGTGTCGAGTGAAGATCTGGTTCAGCTGCAGCCGATGGTCCAATGCAATGCTCGATTAAAGCGTTAATACAAGTTAATACAAAACGTCACAAAAAACTAAGTCTCAGAAAGAAGGTGGGAAAAGACTGTAAAAAAAGTTATAAAAACACACTACTGCGAAAGAAGACGCAACTCTGGCAATTAGCTAATGGCTACAAACACAAGCCGGTATACCTGTAAAGTTACTAAATAACAATTAGCGGCAAAAAAATATAATCCGCCGGTACGAGAATAATTAAGATGTTGTAAAAACCTACTATATATACGAATATATATGATACAGATTGGGAATTAAAATAGTTCAAAGGTAATAAGCTGCTAACAGCTACGAAACGGCGTGCGTCCTGTGTGCAACCGCGGAGAATCAGTCTGGGTTGCCAGATCCTCGCGTCAGTTCTCTCAGCGTTCTCTCAGCGTTCTCAGGTGTAGATAAGGCAAAAATAAAAGTATCCAAAGACTGAAAAACTAAATACAATTTGAAATATTTGCTTCCATGTTCAATCAGAGCCAATTCTATTCTCTTGCTCTTCATGCTTGTCTTATTGCTTGTCTTACTTTTCACCTTATTTGGTTGTCCTGTGTACTGCCTGTTTTTTGCCATTATGTCTGTCGTTTTTTTTTTTCCTTTACTGTTTTTTTCCTTTGTACCTTGCTTAGTTGTGTTGCGTATCGCTTGTCTGTCACAATTATTTTGTCTATATGCTGTTATTTTGTAATTAAAAATAAAATTATTCTATTTATACTCAAAACTGTGAAGAATAGTTGGAAACGGCTTAAACCATTAAAGTCCATACAACAAACTGGCAAGCTTTAAATCTAATGGCCCCAACTAAAGACAACTTGAGCTGAATCCCATTTCAGGGGCTGCTTCCTTCGAGGACTGCATTTGAAGACCGATTGCGCCATAGCGGCACGCTTAGGCTGTCCCATTTCGAAGGTTCCTTCATACGCGGCCGACAAATGCGGCCTTCTTTTCCCTGAAAATCTGATGTATCCTTCACGACCTAAAATATCCCAAGGTGCATTGTGCATGAGGGGAACTTAGGGATATCGGAACGGTTGGCTTAGGTATATACGTTATTTAAATATAAGGATTTAAAAAACTCGAATAGGTAAATGTTAAAAAGCAAAAACGCAACATTTTTTTTGTTTTGTTTTAGGGAGTAAGGAGCAAACGGAGACCTTTATTAAACTGCTTGGGGGAAAATGAATTTCAGCACCTGCAGTGAAGCGTCTCCTCCAATAATTGAAAAACCACAAACAGCATATAAACTAAACTCAAAATTTCTGGTTCCATTTTTATAACAATTTTTATATTGCTGTTTTGTAATTTGGTGCAGGTGGGTGGTTCTGTGACGTAAACAGGAAATCCAATGCAGAGTAGACCGTCTCATTTCGGTTCGGCCTTTGTCGCGGTCTACCCAGCCTTCCAAGGACACACCTTCATAGACCGCGTAGACCGTGTCCTTTGAAGGATGCAGCCCCTGAAATGGTTTTCAGCCATGGAGTGTCTGACGCAATGCCCTTTGTTTGGCTATTGGTTAAAACCATTTAATTACCATACTGTGATAACAAACATGGCGGATACTGTGGCTGGTGTGGGAAAGCGATTTTCTTAGTCATTGGTAATTAAATACTTCATATACTCGCCTAAACTGGATTGGTAAACATTCTGTTTTAAAGATGTACATAGTTTATGATAAAGGACTTAACTTTTGGTTAACTTCTTTGAAGTTCGAGCGCGTTTTTGAACTCCAGCACGCACAAGCTTAGTTAACGGTCTGGGTGAGAGAGAGATGCTGACCCAGAGAGTGAGTTACTTCTGCCACAGATCTTCATTCTCCACACGGCGGCTGCTGTTCTGTTGCTGGAATCGTAATTTGGTAAATTGTTTTTGTGATAATAAAAACTTTATTGTAGATTTCAGACCGAATGCTATGCTAGTTTCTATTGGTAGCATAATGTTTGCCAGAGTTTCCTTTGCCCATAACATGGATTGTAGAGCAGCTCCAAAAGAGAAACGTTAAGTACGGCAATGTACGTTAAATTATATATATATACTGTATTTTAGCGGTACTGAAGGTTAACACCTGATGTACCGTTTGTGTTTTTATTATCATTTTGCAGGATAAAGTTAGCATGCGCATTCAGGGACCTAGCTATCTGCAGACTTTCAGGTAATATTATTAGCTAGTCTATCATGACCAAAAACACCGTGATAAATTAACTGTATTATTTTTTTTTCCACTTAAATCTATAGGAATAAAGTGTGGAATGAGCTTGAAGTTTTTCAGCACTTTCACTGCAATGCTTCTTTTGTCCTATTTGAAGGATTTGCACAATTTTCATGAACTTTGTTTCATGTTTTCTGTTGAGAATGGACTTGATACATACAATAAACAAATTCTATATTATGATTAATACGACCTTTATTAGATGTATGCACCATAGTCTGTATTGTGCTAAAGTTTTAGACAGGTCTGGAAAAATGCTGCAGAGTAATAATGCTTACAAACATGGAAGTGTTAATAGTTTATTTTTGTCAGTTAACAACATGCAAAGTGAATGAACAAACGAGAAATCTAAATCAAATCAGTATTTGGTTTAACCACCCTTTGCCTTGAGTTCTTCTAAGTACACTCGCACACAGTTTCTGAAGGAACTTGTCAAGGAGGTTGTTCTAGACATCCTCGAGAACTAACCACAGCTCTTCTGTGAATGTAGGCTTGCTCAGATCCTTCGGTCTCTTCATGTAATCCCAGACAGACTCGATGATGTTGAGATCAGAGCTCGGGTGTGTCCATATGCCACTGCATCTACGGTCCCGAACATTGCCCATTTCTTTGTGTTTTTTCAAATGAGCTTTGAAAAAGCACATTCTACTTTGAAATCCTTGCCTGGGAGAGAACTTGCTGATGCAGTATACCTACCTTGTGTCTTGTTACTGTGCTCAGACTTGCCATGGTTGTATGTCCTGTGACACAAAACTGTCTTCCCACAACCTTACCTTTGTAGCAGAGTTTGGCTGTTCCTCACCCAGTTTTATGCCTCCTACATGGCTGCTTCTTTTTCAGTTAATGGCTGTGTTGAAAATGATAAGTATTATCATCGGTTTGGTATAATTTGTTAATCATACACCTGGCTATAATCCTACAAAATCCCAGACTGTGTGAGTGTACCAAGAAAAATTGATGTTGTTTTGAAGGCATAGGGTGGTCACACCGAGTATTGATTTGCTTTAGATTTCTCTTGTTTATTCAATTCGCATTTTGTTAATTGACACAAATAAACTATTAACACGTCTATTGTGAAACCTTTCTTACTTTGCAGCATTTTATTTCACACCTGCCTAATACTTTAGCATAGTACTGTACATCAATCTTTTTTTTCCAAAAAATTCTGAAATGCAAAGGACAAAAATACAAATGGACAATACATTATTTTGGTCTTAATATTTTTATTTCTAGAAGTAAGTCAAGGCTTTTTGATACTTTACTTCCAAACTAAATGAGTATGAATATTAAATCACATCCTTGTTTTTTTCTGTGTAGATTATGTTTTGTGATTTTCCACACTTGTCTGGGATGGAAAGCGGTTGAGGTGGGGAATTTGAAAAAGGCCTTCATTTACAGAAGTCATCATCATGCCAGACTGACTGTCGAGACATAGGTGAACAGACAACTTGCCAGCCTCCTTCCCAAAATGATGAAATAACTCCAGGTTTACCTTTGGCTGTTTGAACACAACTGTATTAGACAAAACATTTGTTTGTTTTTAAGCTGGAATGTAAAAAAGTGCATAATTACAGTGGTGCTTGAAAGTTTGTGAACTCTTTAGAATTTTTTGTTTATGCATATGACCTAAAACATCATCAGTCCTAAAAGTAGATAAAGAGAATCCAGTTAAATCAGATCAGACAAAAATATTATACTTGTTCATTTATTTATTGAGGAAAATTATCCAATCTTACATCTTAGTGAGTGGCAAAAGTATGTGAACCTCTAGGATTAGCAGTTACTTTGAATGTGAGATTAGAGTCAGGTGTTTTCAATCAATGGGATAACAATCAGGTGTGAGTGGGCACCCTGTTTTATTTAATGAACAGGGATCTATGAAAGTCTGCTTTTCCAACATGTTTGTGAAAGTGTATCATGGCACGAACAAAGGAGATTTCTGAGGAGCTCAGAAAAAGAGATGCTGGTGCTCATCTGGCTGGAGAAGGTTACAAAACCATCTCTAAAGTGTTTGGACTCCAATACACAGTCAGACAGATTGTGTACAAATGGAGGAAATTCAAGACCATTGCTACCCTCCCCAGGAGTGGTCGACCAACAAGGATCACTCCAAGATCAAGGCATGTAATAGTTGGAGAAGTCACAAAGGACCCCAGGGTAACTTCTAAGCAACTGAAGGCCTCTCTCACATTGGCTAATGTTAAAGTTCATGAGTCCACCATTAGAAGAACACTGAACAACAGTGGTGTGCATGGCAGGGTTGCAAGGAGAAAGCCACTGCTCTTTAAAAAGAACATTGCTGCTCGTCTGCAGTTTGCTAAGGATCACGTAGACAAGCCAGAAGGCTATTGGAAGATTGTTTTGTGGACGGATGAGAACAAAGTACAACTTTTTGGATTAAGCGTAATCTGTGAAACATAGTGGTGGTAGTATCGTGGTTTGGGCCTGTTTTGCTGCATCTGAGCCAGGACGGCTTGCCATCATTGATGGAACAATAGAGTTTAAATGGAGTTTCTAGATGAAAGTATAATGATTTTAGACACGTTTGTTCAGTGAAAAAGTGAATTCATAAAAATCCCTAAAATCTGTTTCAAGCGATTCTAGACCTCTCAAACAAATGGTCATAACTCGAAAAATATTTAACCAATCAATTATCTGAAAAATTTTCTGTGAGAAAGGACCCCTTGCTGATCGCTACGCTATAAAAAGGTGTGGATTGATAAAAAAGCCTCAAAGTTATGACAGGTTAAACACAAATGAAACTTCGGAAAAAGCCTCCTCAGCGTTCCAAAAAAAAAACATGGCTGCCAATGAGGGAAGTTTTAGTCCATACTCCCAAACAAATCATCATAACTCGAAAAATAATTTGTTTAGCGAGGCAATATTTTGATGAATTATGAAGGGGAAGTATCTCTACCATTTGCAGTTTAAATGGATTTTCTAGGTGAAAGCATCAGGATTTTATAGAAGTTTGTTCAGTGAAAAGGTGAATTAATCGATTTTCCCTGAAATCTAGAGTGACACTAGCTTCTGACCTATTCAATGAATGGAGTGATTTTTAAAGAGTGATAGAAAATGTTGACAGAGTGCAATCTGTGCGAATCTTGACCTGAGGGTTCTTGGTCAACCCAAGTCCGACCATGCCGAGTTTCGTGTTTGTAGCTCAAAAATTGAGTTACGGCAGTTTAAAAAAATAATCCCATTCAAGTGAATGGGACGTTTTTTTGCACAAATGCGAGTGTAGCGTGCGAATGCAACAACATTTCTCTTAGCTATGGACAAGCACACTTCTCCCGAACATGCCGACGTTTTGGTGTTTGTCCCGTGTCGAAAACTGTAAGAGGAGATACGTGCAGAAAAGTTGGTGGAATAATAATGATAAAAAAATAAAATAACTAGAAAGTGCAGTTCCTGCAGAAACTGCGAGTGTGTTTCGGCGGTGCGTGCCCTTGCGAGGTGCATCAGGGACTGAGTATGTAGGTCGAAAGCCGACTGTAGTCACCTCAGGGTGCACACGGGACCAAGCCTGCTGAACTACAAAATGTTAGGTCTAAAACTGACTGGAGGCCCCAGTGACCCGTCGGGGACCTCAAGGACAGCAAAAGCATGACATGTCACCTCAGATTGCAACCAGTATCAAGCCTGCCGAATTTTGTTGCTGTACATTGAAAATCAACTCAGTTATGGTCAATGACTTGCCAAGGGCCCCAGTGGCAATCCTGGGCCCTCGGGGGCCCCAGGTGCATTACATTTTACCTCAGATTGCACCCGGGATCAATCCTGCCGAATTTCGTGGCCGTAGGTGGAAAGTCATGTGAGTTGTGGGGCCGCAGTGGGGCCCGCCAGGGGCCGCAGTGTCCAGCCATGGCCCTTAGAGGCCCCATGGGCATGATATGTCACCTTAGATTGCCTCCGGGATCAAGCCGAATTTCATGGCCATAAACCAACTGGGTCAGGGTCAATGACCCGGCAGCTGCCCTGCTGCCCAGCCAGGGCCATCAGGGATTGATGACATGTGCATGACATGTCACCTCAGATTGCACCCGGGACTAAGCCTGCTGAATTTCGTGGCCGTAGGTCGAAAAACTGACTGAGTTACAATCATTGGCCTGCCAGGGGACCCAGTGCCCAGCAGGGGTGCAGAGGGGCCCCATGGGCTTCTCATTTCACCTTAGATTGGACCCGGGACCAAGCCTGCCGAATTTCATGGCCATAGGTCAATAAGTAACTGAGTTACAGTCATTGACCTGCCAGGGGACCCCAGTGCCCAGCCGGGGGTCCTCATGGGCCCCATGGCCATCACATATCACCTGAGATTGCACCCGTGATTAACCCGGCCAAATTTCGTGGCCGTAGGTGGAAAACTGACTGAGTTAGGGTCATTGGCTTGCCAGGGGCCCCAGTGCCCAGCCGGGGTTCTCTGGGGCCTTATGGGCGTTACATGTCACCTCAGATTGCACCTGGGACCAAGCCTGCTGAATTTTGTGGCAATAGGTTGACAACTGACTGAGTTGCTGTCATTGGCCCGCAAGGGGCCCCAGTACCCAGCCGAGGTCCACAGGGGTCCCATGGGCATCACATCTCACCTTAGATTGAACCCGGGACCAAGCCTGCCAAATTTCATGGCTGTAGGGTGAAAACTGTCCTGCCAAGTACCCCTGTGCCCTCTGTGGTACTATGCAAACAATGTAACTTCCTACTCCAGACTTAGGAAGTATGCAAGTCCGAAGTTGGCGTACTTGGTATTGAGAAACGGCCGTAGTGTCATCTTTACTGCATTAAATATTAATCTTTATATATTATTCTTTCATGCCGATTTAGTAAAGCCATGTAGTAATTGTCATGTAATGCGATTTACATAAGAGCTGTCTGGCCCTTTAAGAGTGTAAGAGGGAGCGAGTGTGTAGTGAACGGGAGTGAATTGACCGTTTTCCGTTTTTCTGTGCTTGTGTGGATTAAAAGTGACGTTCGTGTTTAACCCGACAAAAAGGTTTGGACTGTTTAATTAGTGTGTTGTGCAAGCAACACATTATTGTTCTTCGAATTATTAGTGTGACGCACAAGCGACACACTAATTGTTCTTCGTATTATTATTAGTGTGTCGCGCAAGTGACAGACTAATTGTTCTTCCAAATATTATTTTTATTATTATTATTATTCCACCTGATTTTTTGTTCGTATCTCCGAGAGTTTTCAAGATATCGACACGGGACAAACACCAAAACATCCGACATGCTCCGGAGAAGTGTGCCCGTCGATAGCAACGAGAAATGTTGTTGCATTCGCACGCTACACTTGCATTTGTGTGAAAAAACGTCCCATTCACTTGCATGGGATTTTTAAAAAAAACTGATGTAACTCCATCAATTTTTGAGCTACAAACACGAAACTCGGCATGGTCGGAGCTGGGCTCTCCGAGACCCACCATCTCAAGTTTCGGACAGATATCACTCTTTGATCATTTTCTATCACTCTTTAAAAACCACTCCATTCATTGAATAGGGCAGAAGCTAGAGTGTGCACTCTAGATTTCAGATAAAAAAATCGATTAATTCATTTTTTCACTGAACAAACTTCTCTAAAATCCTGATACTTTCACCTAGAAACTCCATTTAAACTGCAAATGGTGGAGATACTTCCCCTTCATAATTCATCAAAGGAGCTTATCACCAAACAAATTATTTTTCGAGTTATGACGATTTGTTCGGGACTAGGGACTGAAACTTCCCTCATTGACAGCCATGTTAATTTTCGAAACTCCGAGGAGGCTTTTTCCAAAATATCATTTGTGTTCAACCTGTCATAACTTTGAGGCTTTTTTTGTCAAATCACACCATTTTATATCATAGCGATCAGCAAGGGGTCCTCTCTCACATAAACTTTTCAGATAATTGATTAGTTAAATATTTTTCGAGTTATGTCATTTGTTTGACAGGTCCAAAATCACTTGAAACTGAGATTTTAGGGATTTTTATTAATTCACTTTTTCACTGAACAAACGTGTCTAAAATCAATATACTTTCATCTAGAAACTCCAGTTAAACTTCAAATGGTAGAGATACTTCCCCTTAATCAGACATCAAAGTATCTCGTCGTTCAACAAATTTGTTTTCGAATTATGACGATTTGTTCAGGACTAGGTATTGATTTTCCTCCCATTGACCCCCATTATAATTGCCTCAACTCTGATTTGTCTTTTTTTAAATTTTCATGTGCTTTCAACTTGTCATAACTCTGACATTTTCTCATCAATCCACACAGTTTTTTGTCATAGCGATCAGCAAGGGGTCCTCTCCCACACAAGATTTTCAGATAAGCGATGGGTTAATTAGTTTTGGAGTTATGACCGTTTGTTTGAGAGGTCTGACAGAGATTTTACATGAAACATATGGCTGTGTAGATTTGAAATGTAACTGTCATTTTCTCTCTCCCTGTCTCTCACACATGCACAAGCACATGCAGGCCACGCCCACACACAGAGCAGCTGTCATTCACACAGAATGGCTTCGATCAGCTCTTCTGACACCTATTAGGTCCATTGTTTGCATAGTAACACAAAGGGTACAGAGGTACCTGGCAAGACAGTTTTCGCCTTATAGCCATGAAATTTGGCAGGCTTGGTCCCGGGTGCAATCTGAGGTGACATGTGATGTCCATAATGCCCCATCAAACCCCGGCTGGGCACTGGGGCCCCTTGTGGGCCAATGACCGTAAGTCAGTCAGTTTTCGACCTACGACCACGAAAATCGACAGTCATGGTCCCGGGTGCAATCTGAGGTGAAATGTGATGCCCATGGGGCCCATGAGGACCCCGGCTGGGCACTGGGGCCCCTGGCGGGCCAATGACCATAACTCAGCAAGTTTTCGATCTACTGCCACAAAACTTGGCAGGCTTGGTCCTGGGTGCAATCTGAAGTGACATATGATGCCCATGGGGCCCCTATGGACCCCAGCAGGGCAATGGGGCCCCTGGCGGGCCAATGACCGTAACTCAGTCAGTTTTCGAGCTACGGCCACAAAATTCGGCAGGCTTGGTCCTGGGTGCAATCTGACGTGACTTGTGAAGCCCATGGGGCCTAAGATGACCCCGGATGGGCACTGGGGCCCCTGGCGGGATAATGACCGTAACTCAGCCAGTTGTCGATCTACTGCCACAAAACTTGGCAGGCTTAGTACTGGGTGCAATCTGAGGTGACTTGTGATGCCCATGGGGCCCCTATGGACCCCAGCAAGGCACTGGGGCACCTGGCGGGCCAATGACCGTAACTCAGCCAGTTTTTGATCTACTGCCACAAAACTTGGCAGGCTTGGTCCTGGGTGCAATCTGAGGTGACATGTGATACCCATGGGGCCCCTGTGGACCCCAGCTGGGCACTGGGGCCGCTGGCGAGCCAATGAACGTAACTCAGTTGGTTTTCAAAATTTGGCAGGCTTGGTCTAGGGTGAAATCTGAGGTGATATGTGATGCCCATAGGGACCCTGTGGACCCCGGCTGGGCACTGGGGCCCTTAGCTGGCCAATGACCGTAACTCAGTCAGTTTTCGACCTATGGCCACAAAATTTGCCAGGCTTCGTCCCAGGTAAATTCTGAAGTGACATGTGATGCCCATGGGGTCCCTGTGTACCCCGGCAGGGTACTTGGGCCCCTGGTGGGACAATGACCGTAACTCAGTCAGTTATTGATTTATGACCACAAAATTCGGCAGGCTTGGTCCCGGGTGCTATCTGAGGTGACATGTGATGCCCATGGGGCCTCTAAGAACCCCAGCAAGGCACTGGGGCTCCTGGCGGGCCAATGAACTCAGTCAGTTTTCGACCTACGGCCACGAAATTCGGCAGGCTTCATCCCAGGTGAAATCAGAGGTGACATGTAATGCCTATGGGGCCCCTGTGGACCCCGGCAGGCCACTGGGGCCATTGGCACGCCAATGACCGTGACTCAGTCAGTTTTCGACCTACGGCCACGAAATTTGGCAGGCTTGGTCTCAGGTGCAATCTGCGGTAACATGTCATACCCTGAGGTGACTACAAAGACTACAGTCGGCTTTCAACCTACATACCTGATGCACGTCGCCATGGGCATGCACTGCCGCAACACACTCGCAGTTTCTGCAGTCAAGTCAAGTCAGATTTATTTATATAGCGCTTTTTACAATGGAGCATTGTCTCAAAGCAACTTTACAAGTTTAGATTATCTCCTAATAACTACGTCCAATCAAAAATTGAGCAAGCCGAGGGCGACAATGGCAAGGAAAAACTCCTAGTTCTAGGAAGAAACCTTGGGAGGACCAAGACTCAAAAAGGGACCCAACCTCCTTGGGTGGCGTAGATGATAAATCTAAGAACGAAACTAAAGTCATGGAGTCAAAGTTCGAATAGAATGTGAAGTATGCACATCGACATTAAGTGGCCCGGGTATGATGATAAATTTAAGAGCGAAACTAAAGTCATGGAGTCATGGTCGAATAAAATGTGAATTATGCACATTGACATTAAGTGGCCCGGGTATGATGGGGCTGGAGCTGATGACGAAAGCAGCTTGAGTGGAGGTCCATCAGATGAACATCATGTGTGGGGCCGGAACTGCCGGAACACAGCTCGGAGAGAAAACAGAAAATGTAATTAGTTATTGATTAAGAGCACAGTGTTTATTAACAATCACTGATGCCATGTCAATCACTGATGCCAAGTGTAGCATGAGACCCCCGGCAGCATTAGCTATAGCAGCATAGCTAGAAAGCTAGAAAGAGGAGAACTGGTAGGAAACACAGCCAAGAGGGATCACATGAGACAATGGCAAACCCCACGGGAGGCAGAAGACAGCAACCCAACATCTCTGATCACCATAAGACTCTTTGACTATGAACCCCAGCTTCTGCCTTATTCTAAGGCAAGGATGCATGAGTCAAGATTAGGGCTGCCACGATTAGTCGACTAGTCACGATTATGTCGACTATTAAAATCGTCGACAACTAATTTAATAGTCGATGCGTCGTTGTTTTATTTTTTTTATTTTACTTTGTTTTTCTCTCCAAACTGCTGCGGCACCGTCCACTGCCACATCTGCCTTTCTTTTTTTGACACACATGCGCAGTAGTTGTAGACGGGGTAGACCGTGATGTCACACGGAAGTTATACCAGACGGGCTCTTGTATCATGGGGTACCCGGTAACGGAGCTCAAAACTGTGGGATCATTTTTATGAAAACGAAAGAGAAAAGTGTGCAATGCAATATCTGCAAGGCAGAACTTTGCCTTCCACGGCAGCACAACTGCGATGCAACGAGCACCTGAAAAGGAAGCATGTTGTGGCTGATTATGATAATGATGATGAAGAGGGACTGTCATCTCGGTACGCAAAATGGCTAGTTAGCTGCTACAATTAGCGTAAACAGAGAGTTAACTTGCTACTTACTCATATTGATAGCTGTAAACGTTAACATGAGCGATGACGATTTGATTCATTAGCTTTAGCACACATATTTCATGTATTTTCTGTAACGTTATAACAGTGATGTGTTTTGAATAGGAACGCTAATGTTTTTCTAACGTTTACGTGTTTCAGTGCTAAAAAAAAGTACGTTTCTTCAGCTATGTTTGATGCCAGAGACAAATGAAGGAAAGAAAACCCTAAAAAAAAAGGTATTTATTTTTGTGTTATTTAAGCCAGTGCCTTATCCTTATTTCACTCAGTTGTTTTACACTTTACGCTACACAGTTAAATAATTGTTGTTGCAAACAAGCTGCATATTTCATTAAAGGTTTAATGAACTATTATCTTAATTGTCTTTATTTTTAGTTTAGCTAATGTTTAGGTGTATGTTTATATTCAATTAGCGTATGATCCGATTAGTCGACTAATCGAAAATAATAATCGGTGATTAGTCCCGACTATAAAAAATAATCGTTTGTGGCAGCCCTAGTCAAGATCACGAGGACGGAAGCCTAGTTCAGCCAGACCGCCCACTCGACCCTCCCGGCTAGCGGACAAGGCAGGCAGGCCAGACATGACTCCAGACTCCGGCCCCCAGCGACCTAAGCCATGCATCCTAATCTAAATCTAGTCAAAAGCCTGCGTAAATAAGAATGTCTTTAGCCTAGACTTAAAACTTTGGAGGGTGTCTGAATCTCGAAAGAAGTGGGAATTTTATTCCATAGTTTGGGGGGGCCATGTATGAGAAAGCCTTTCCCCCTACTGTGACTTTTTTAATTCTAGAAACTAAAAGACGTCCTGCACCCTGCGAACGAAGTAGACGAGTTGGATTGTAAAACTCTAAGAGGTTCACTCAGATAATGTGGGGGCCAGGCCATGTAAGAGCTTTATAAGTTATAAGAAGTATTTTGTAATCAATGCGGAATTTGATTGGTAACCAGTGCAGTGATGATAGAACAGGAGTGATATGATCAAATTTTCTAGTTCGAGTTAGCACTCGGGCAGCTGCATTCTGAACAAAACTGAAGTTTATTTATAGATTTACTAGAGCATCCAGTAAGTAAGGCGTTACAGTAATCCAACCTTGAGGTTATAAACGCATTAACAAGTTTTTTCTGCATCATTAAAAGAGAGGATATTTATAAGTTTAGGGGTAATTGAAAGAAAGCAATTCGAGTGATGCTGCTAATGTGTGCATCAAAGGAGAGATCTGAATCAAATGTGACCCCTAAGTTTTTTACAGACGGACTGGGCATACTGGACAGCCATCTAGATTTAGGATAGATGTCCTGTCTCTCACAGCCTTGGGTCCCACTAATAGCACCTCAGTTTTTATCTGAGTTAAGTAAGAGAAAATTAAATAACATCCAATCTTTTATTTCCTTTACACAGTCCTCGATTTTGTTGATTGTAAGGCTGTCATTAGTTTTGGCTGATATGTACAGCTGTGTATCATCTGCATAGCAGTGGAATTAATGCCATGTTTACGAATAACTGAGCCTAGGGGCAGCATGTACAGAGAGAATAAAAGCAGGCCAAGCACACTGACCCCTGAGGCACGCCATACTTCACTTTTTGAGAGCTTAGATCTTAGATTATTTATATGAACAAACTGGTACCGGTCACCGGTCAGTTTAAAGGATTTAAACCAAGAAAGTGCTGATCCCTTAATACCTACAGTATTTTCTAGTCTGTTTAGTAAAACATCATGATCTATAGTGTCAAAATGCTGCACAACTTAAATCTAACAGAACAAGAAAGAAACACACCCCTTATCTGAGGACATTAACAAGTCATTTAGTACCCTAAGTAATGCTGTTTCAGTACTATGATGGGGCCTGAAGCCAGACTGAAATGTTTCATAAATTTCATTTCCTTTGGAGGTAACTACAGAGCTGCTGATAGATGCTTTTTTTTTCTAAGATTTTGGACAGAAACGGTAGATTTAAAATTGGTCTATAATTAGATATCACACAAGGGTCAAGATTGGCTTTTTTAATCAGTGGTTTGATAACGGCAGACTTAAAGGATTTGGGCACATAACCAAAGGTAAGGGATGAAATTTAAAACAACTAACACTAGCTCTGTAACACTAGGTATTACTTGTTTGAGTAGACGTGTAGGAATTGGATCTAAACAAACATGTTGATGACTTAGACGAGCTGATCAGTGCGCGGATAGTTCAGTATTAGTAATTGGGGTAAAATATTCTAATCTTGATTTACGGCTAATTGAACAGATGTCTTCACTAGTGCTGCATCTGGAAGGTTTGCTGAACATTTTTTGGTGATGTGATGAGCATTGAGTTTTAATGCCTAATGTTTTCTATCTTATCATTAAAGAAAGTCATGAAATCATTACTGTTAAAATTACACAGAATGGGAGAGTCACTTTCTGTGGGGTTTTTTGTTAATTTGGGAGACTGTATTAAAGAGAAATCTTTGGATTATTCTTATTTTTCTTTATGATTGAAGAGAAGTATGTAGCTTTAGCTTTAGTGAGGGCATGCTTATACTCTGCCATGCTGTCCCCTCCAAGCAATCTTAAACACCTCCAATTTACTATGTCTCCACTTGCGCTCTAAATGCCGTGTTCTTTGCTTTAAGGTACGGGTGTGGTCATTATACCATGGTGCTAGCCTTTTTTTTCCCTAATACGTTTTGACCCTAGCAGGGGCAGTCGTGTCCAGGGTTGAGCGAAGCACACATTCTAATTGCTCATTTACACACTCAAGATGATTTTATCTCTGTAGGTGTATTAAATTTTAAGTCTGGTAGGTTGTTAATAAACGCAGCTGGAGTAAGCAGATGTGATAGTGCGCTTGGTGGTGATAACGAGGCAGAAGGATTTTATTTATTAGAGATAGCTCAAATACTAAAAGATAGTGGATCTGAAATCGAATCACTTTGCGGGGAAAACATCAAGGTTATCTATATTGATACCAAATGTTAATATTAGATCTAAGTGTGATTACAAGCGGTGGGGTTGGTCCCCTCACATTCTGAGTGATACCCATGGATTCTAAGATGGACTCGAAAGCAATTTTAAGTGGATCCTGCTCATTGTCAAAGTGAACATTGAAATCACCTACGATTAAAGCCTTATCTATTGACAGTAGTAAGCAGGTAAGAAGTTAGCAAATTCCTGAAGAAATTCTGAATATGGACCAGGAGGGCGGTAAATAGTGATAAGATGAAAAGAGTGTGGTTTTTGACTTCCATAACGATGGATCAGTCACATTAAGAATCAGTATTTCAAAAGAATTAGCCTTGTAATGGGATTTAGCTGAAACACCTAACTCCTTGTCAAAAATTGTGGCTATGCCCTCCCCCCCGACCATTAGGACGAGGGCGGTGAGCATGACTGTATCCAGGAGGTGAGGCTTCATTTAAGGCTAAATATTCATCAGGTCTAATCCAAGTCTCAGTGAGACAGAGAGCATGTAAGCATTTATCAGTGATCATTGCGCAACAACACACTATGTTCTTCGTATTATTATTAGTGTGTTGCGCCAGCAACACACTATTGTTCTTCCAAATATTATTTTTATTATTATTATTTCACCTGATTTTCGGTTCGCATCTCCCCCTACAGTTTTCGAGATATCGACCCACGGGACAAACACCAAAACACAGCCGGCATGTTCCGGAGAAGTGTGCTTGTTCATAGCTAAGAGAAATGTTCTTGCATTCGCACGCTACTCTTGCATTTGTGCGAAAAAAAAGTCCCATTCACTTGCATGGGATTTTTTTTAAAACTGCCGTAACTCGGTCAATTTTGGAGCTACAAACACCAAACTCGGCATGGTCGGACCTGGGCTGACCGACACCCATCACCTCAAGTTTCGGACAGATAACACTCTTTCATCACTTTCTATCACTCTTTAAAAAATCACTCCATTCATTGAATAGGGGGGGGGGGGGGGGGGGGGGGGGGGGCAGAAGCTAGAGTGTGCACTCTAGATTTCAGGGAAAATCGATTAAGTCACCTTTTCACTGAACAAAACGTCTCTAAAATCCTGATACTTTCATCTAGAAACTCCATTTAAACTGCAAAGGGTAGACACACTTCCCCTTAATCATTCATCCAAGGATGGCATCGGTAAACAAATTATTTTTCGACTTATGACGATTTGTTCGACACTAGGGACTGACATGTCCCTCATTGACAGCCAATGTAAAATGTGGGAACGGCGAGGCGCCTTTTTTCAAAGTTTCATTTGTGTTTAACCTGTCATAGGCCTTTTTTCGTCAATCCACATCATCTTATAATCCTAGCGATCTGCAAGGGGTCCTCTCTCAAAACAACCTTTTCAGATAATTTATTGGTTACATATTTTTGGAGTTTATGACCATTTGTTTCAGAGGTCTGAAATCACTTGAAAGTCACTTTGTACACGGACTTTTCGCGGAACACAAACGTGTGTAAAATCATTATACTTTCACCTAGAAACTCCATTTAAATTACAAATGGTAGACATACTTCCCCTTCATGAGACATCCAAATATCTCGTCGTTCAACAAATTACTTCTCCTGTTATGAGCGTTTGTTTGAGGGCTGCACAAAATGCACGAAGGAAAGCCTCAGATGCGCTCTGTGCCATTCGATTCAAACACACACGCAGGCCACGCCCACACCGGAGAGCACATCGCAATGAAAGACGGATTCTTGAAATTAGATTTGCATCAATATGTGTAATATGAAGGCTTCATCATTACTGTAAAATATTGTCATTAATTAAACAGTCCAAACCTTTAAGTCGGGTTAAACATCACTTGTTAATCCATACGAGCACAGACTAAAACATGGCTGGTACAGCCGGAAACGCTCAATTCACTACTGTTCACTACACACTAGCTGACTCCTTCACTCTTAAAGGGCCAGACAGCTCTTATGTGAAATCGCATTACATGACAATTTACTACATGGCTTTACTAAACTGTAACTCAGTTCTTATATTGACCTATGGCCACAACATTCAGCAGCCTTGGTCCCAGGTGCAATCTGAGGTGAAATGTGACGCCCATAACGCCCCAGAGAACCCCGGCTGGGCACTGGGGCCCCTGGCGGGCAAATGACTAAAACTCGGTCAGTTTTCGAGCTAAAACGGCCACAAAACTTGGCAGGGTTGGTTTCCGGGTGAAATCTGAGGTGACATGTGATGCCCATGGGCCCCTGTGGGACCCCGGCTGGGCACTGGGGCCCCAAGCGGGCCAATGACCGTAACTCAGTTAGTTTTCGAGCTATGGCCACAAAATTTGCCAGGCTTCGTCCAACGAGAAATCTGACATGACATGTGATGCCCATGGGGCCCCTGTGGACCCCAGCAGGACACTTGGGCCCCTAGTGGGACAATGACCGTAAGTCAGTCAGTTATTGAATTTAGGACCCACGAAATTCAGCAGACTTGGTCCTGCGTGCTATCTGAGGTGAAATGTCAGGCCCATGGGGCCCCTGTGAACCCCAGCAGGGAACTGGGGCCCCTGGCGGGCCATGGGACCGTAACTCAGTCAGTTTTCGTCCTACGGCCATAAAATTAGGCAGGCTTGGTCCCGGGTGAAATCTGAGGTGACATGTGATGTCCATGGGGCCCCTGTGGACCCCGGCAGGGCAATGATCATGACTCAGTCAGTTATTGATTTATGACCACGCGATTTGGGCAGGCTTGGTCCCAGGTGCAATCTGAGGTAACATGTCATACCCTGAGGTGACTACAATGACTACAGTCAGCTTTCGAACTACATACTCGGTCCCTGATGCACGTCACAGGGTAACGCACACCGTCGCAACACACTCGCAGTTTTCTGCAGGAACTGCACTTTCTAGTTATTTTAATTATTAGTGTGGTTGCCTATATAGGCATAGGCATTTTCCCATAGGAAATGAATGGGCCAAAAGTTAACGAATCATAACTCAGTCCAGTTTTCAACCTACGGCCACGAAATTTGGCAAGCTTGGTCCCGGGTGCAATCTGAGGTGATATGTGATCCCATTGGCCCCTATAGACCCCGGGTGGGTCCTGTGGACCCTGGGTGGGCCAATGACTGTAACTCAGTCAGTTTTCGACTAACGGCCACGAAATTCGGCAAGCTTGGTCCCGGTGCAATCTGAGGTGATATGTGATGCCCATTGGCCCCTATAGACCCCCGGGTGGGTCCTGTGGACCCTGGGTGGGCCAATGACTGTAACTCAGTCAGTTTTCGACCTACGGCCACGAAATTTGGCAAGCTTGGTCCTGGGTGCAATCTGAGGTGATATGTGATGCCCATGGGTCCCATGAAAACCCCGGGTGGGCACTGGGGCCCCTGGGAGGGCCAATGACTGCAACTCAGACAGTTTTCGACATACGGCCACAAAATTTGGCAAGCTTGATCCCGGCTGCAATCTGAGGTGACATGTGATGCCCATAAGGCCCCTGTGGACCCCGGCTGGGCACTGGGGCCGCTGGCGGGCAAATGACTGTAACTCAGTCAGTTATTGACCTATGGCCACATCATTCAGCAGGCTTGGTCCTGTGTGTTATCTGAGGTGACGTGTGACGCCCATAAGGCCCCTGTGGACCCCGGCTGGGCATTGGGGCCGCTGGCGAGCCAATGAACATAACTCAGTCAGTTTTCAACCTACGGCAACAAAATTTAGCAGGCTTGGTCCAGTGTGAAATCTGAGGTGACATGTGATGCCCATGGGGCCCCTGTGGACCCCAGCTGGGCACTGGGGCCCCAAGTGGGCCAATAACCGTAACTCAGTCAGTTTTCGACCAATGGCCAAAAAAATTGGCAGGCTTCGTCCCGGGTGCAATCTGAGATGACCTGTGATGCCCATGGGGCCCCTGTGGACCCCGGCAGGGCACTGGGGCCCCTGGTGGGAAAATGACCGTAACTCAGTCAGTTATTGATTTATGACCATGAAATTCGTCAGGCTTGGTCCTGGGTAAATTCTGAGGTGACATCTGATGCCCATGGGACCCCTATGGACCCCGACTGAGTACTGGGGCCTTCTGCGGGCCAATGACCGCAACTCAGTCAGTTTTCAACCTATGGCCACAAAATTTGGCAGGCTTCGTCCCAGGTGAAATCTGAGGTGACATGTGATGCCCATGGGGCCCCTGTGGACCCCGGCAGGGCACTTGGGCCCCTGGCGGGACAGTGACCGTAACTCAGTCAATTATTGACTTATGGCCACAACATTCAGCAGGCTTAATCCTGGGTGCAATCTGAGGTGAGGTGTGACGCCCATAAGGCCCCAGAGAACGCCGAATGGACAGTGGGGCCCCAGGCGTTTCAATGATCGTGGGACAATGACTGTAACTCACTCAGTTATTGATTTACGACCACAAAATTCGGCAGGCTTGGTAGTGGGTGCTATCTGAGGTGACATGTGATGCCCATAAGGCCCCAGAAAACCCCGGCAGGGCACTGTGGCCCCTGGTGGTACAATGACCGTAACTCAGTCAATTATTGACTTATGGCCACAACATTCAGCAGGCTTAGTCCTGGGTGCAATCTGAGGTGAGGTGTGACGCCCATAAGGCCCCAGAGAATGCCGAATGGACAGTGGGGCCCACTGGCGTTTCAATGATCGTAACTCTGACAGTTTTCGATCTACGGCCACAAAATTCAGCAGACTTGGTTCCGGGTGCTATCTGAGGTGACATGTGATGCCCATGGGGCCCCTGTGGACCCCGGCTGGCCAATGAAGGTAACTCAGTCGGATTTCAACCTACGGCCACAAAATTTGGCAGGCTTGGTCCCGGGTGCTATCTGAGGTGACATGTGATGCCCATGGGGCCCCTGTGGACCCCAGTTGGATACTGGGGCCCCTGGCGGGCCAATGAATGTAAATCAGTCGGTTTTCAACAAACGGCAACAAAATTTGGCAAGCTTGGTCCCGGGTGCTATCTGAGGTGACATGTGATGCCCATGGGGCCCCTGTAGACCCCGGCTGGATACTGGGACCCCTGGGCGGGCCAATGAATGTAACTCAGTCGGTTTTCGACCTATGTCCACGAAATTTGGCAGGCTTGGTCTCGGGTGCAATCTGAGGTAACATGTCATACCCTGAGGTGACTACAATGACTACAGTCAGCTTTCGACCTACATACTCGGTCCCTGATGCACAAGGCCGGGGGCATGCACCGCCGCAACACACTCGCAGTTTCAGCAGGAACTGCACTTTCTAGTTATTAGTGTGTTGCGCAAGCGACACACTAATTGTTCTTCGTATTATTATTATTTTTATTATTATTATTATTATTATTATTATTATTCCACATGATTTTCGGTTCGTATCTCCTCCTACAGTTTTCGAGGTATCGACACGGGACAAACACCAAAACGTCCGGCCTGTTCTGGAGAAGTGTGCGTGTCGATAGCTAAGAGAAATGTTGTTGCATTAGCACGCTACGCTCGCATTTGTGCGAAAAAATCGTCCCATTCACTTGAATGGGATTTTGT
>JAJAGP010004539.1:0-47945 GCA_025084515.1 Ancistrus triradiatus | reverse complement strand
ATCTCATCTCGGTACCTAATGGCAGTCAGGCTACCTCTGGCGAGCACATGGAGGGCTGTGCGGCCCTCCAAAGAAATGCCACCCCACACCATTACTGAACCACTCTCCACGGCGTCTCCAGACTCTGTCACGTCTGTCATGTGCTCAGTGTGAACCTGCTTTCATCTGTGAAGAGTACAGGGCGCCAGTGGCGAATTTGCAAATCCTGGTGTTCTCTGGCAAATGCCAAGCGTCCTGCAAGGTGTTGGGCTGTGAGCACAACCCCCATATGTGGATGTCAAGCCCTCAAACCATCTTCATGGAGTCGGTTTATAACTGTTTGTGCAGACACATGCACATTTGTGGCCTGCTGGAGGTCATTTTGCAGGGCTCTGGCAGTACTCCTCCTGTTCCTCCTTGCACAAAGGTCGAAGGTAGCAGTCCTGCTGCTGGGTTGTTGCCCTCCTACAGCCTCCTCCATGTCTCCTTGTGTACTGGCCTGTCTCCTGGTAGCGATTCCAACTTCTGGACACTATGCTGACAGACACAGCAAACCTTTTTCCACAGCTCGCATTATGTACCATCATGGATGAGCTGCACTACCTGAGCCACTTGTGTGGGTTGTAGAGTCCGTCTCATGCTACCATGAGTGTGAATGCACCACCAACATTCAAAAGTTTAATATGTTCATGAGCTTCAGTGGTCTCTGATAAACACTGGATCTCCACTATGTCTATTTCTATGTCTCCAGTGACATTGAAGGTGTACTGTTGGCAGAACACTTTAATTTGCATTTTTGCTACATCCCACCACTGTTGTAATGAATTAAAAGATGCTTTCTATGCTCTACAAACATCACAAAAAAGGGTAAAAGACTCTTTAAAGTTTGAGTGGACCAGCACCCCCTAGGAGGTAGTGCCCAATAGGTCATTCATGATACCTTGTTTTTCTTTTGAGGGATTCAGTATGCCCCCAGTCTCCTGTGGACTCAAAACACTGACATTCAACTATTTCTATCTCTAGGGCTTTCAGAAGTCTGATAATGTCTCTAGTCAAGTCAAGTCAAATCAAATTTATTTATATAGTGCTTTTTACAATGGAGTATTGTCTCAAAGCAACTTTACAACTTTATATTATCTAGTAATATCTACGTCCAATCCCAAATTGAGCAAGCCTAGGGCGACATTGGCAAGGAAAATCTCCGTAAGAATTATGAGGAAGAAACCTTGGGAAGACCAAGACTCAAAAATATAACCAACCTTCTTATGTGGCGTGCTAAATGTAAGAATGAAACTAATTTATCTAAGTCTTGAAGTCATAGTTAAAATAAAATGCAAAATATGCACATTGGCATTAAGTAGGCCGATACACAGAATCACTCTAGGATCTTGAGTCTAAGCAGAAAAGTCCTTGGTGGCACTTCATCCCCAGCCAACCGGAGGAGGGAAAGAGTTACTGCCCTCTGGTGTTGCGTGGGTATAGTGGTGCAGGAGCTGATGATGGAAACAGCTTGATTGAAGCTGAAGTGGATGAACATCATGTGTGGGGCAGGAACTGGTACAGGAACACAGCTCGGAGAGAAAACAGAAATGTAATTAGTTATTGACTAAGAGCACAATGTCTATTAACAACCATTGATGCCACGTGTAACATGAGACCCTGGCAGCATTTAGCTATAGCAGCATAGCTAGAAAAAGGAGAACCGGAAGGTAACACAGCCAAGAGGGATCACATGAGACATCGGCAACGGAAAGGAAGGCAGAAGCTAGCAACCCAATGTCTTTGGTCACCATAAAACTCTTTGACTATGAACCCCCAGCTCTGACCTTAGTCTAAGGCAAGGATGCACAAGTCAAGATCAAGAGGACCAAAGCCCATTTCAGCCAGACCACTCACCTGACACTCCAGGCTAAATGACAAGGCAGGCATGCCAGACATGACTCCAGACTCTGGCCCTAGTGACCGAAGCCATGCATCCCAGTCTAAATCTAGTCAAAAGCCTGCATAAGTAAGCATGTCTTTAGCTTAGACTTAAAAATTTGGAGAGTGTATAAGTATCAAACTAAATTGGGAAGTTTATTCCCTTTCCCCCTATTGTGACTTGGTTAATTCTAGGAACTAAAAGAAGTCCTGCACCCTGCGAGCAGAGTAGAGATGCTAGAATGTAAGACTCTAAGAGTTCACTCAGATAATGTGGAGCCAGGCCATGTAGAGCTTTATATTTTATAAGAAGTATTTTGTAACCAATATGGAATTTAACTGGTAACCAGTGTAGTGATTATAGAACAGGACTGATATGATCAAATTTTCTAGTTCGAGTTAGCACTCGAGAAGCTGCATTCTGAATTAATTGAAGTTTATTTATAGATTTACTAGAGCATCCAGTAAATACAGTGTTACAGTAATCCAACCTTGAAGTTATAAATGCATGAACCAGTTTCTCTGAATCCTTAAAAGAAGATATTTCTAAGTTTAGCAAAAGAGAGAACTGACTCAAATATGACACTTAAGTTTTTTACAGATGGACTGGGCAATACTGAACAGCCATCTAGATTTACAATAGATGTAGCCAACCTGTCTTTCACAGCTTTGGGTCCAACTAATAAAACCTCAGTTTAAGAAAGAGAAAATTAAATGACATCCAATCTTTTATTTCCTTAACACAATCTTCAATTTTGCTGATTGTAAGGCCATCATTAGGTTTGGCTGATATGTACAGCTGTGTATCACCTGCATAGAGTGGAAACTATTGCCATGTTTACAAATAATTGAGCCTAGTGGCAGCATTAGTACAGAGAGAATAAAAGTGGGCCAAGCACTGACCCCTAAGGCACACCATATTTCACTTTTGAGAGCTTAGAGCGTAGATTATTTACATGAACAATACTGGTACCGGTCAGTTAAGTAGGATTTAAACCAAGAAAATGCCAGTCCCAAATAACTACAGTATTTTCTAGTCTCTTTAGTAAAACATCATGATCTATAGTGTCAAATGCTGCACATAAATCTATCAGAACAAGAAAAGAAACACATTCATTATCTAAGGACATTAATAAATCATTTACTGCCCTAATTAATGCTGTTTCAGTACTATGATGGGGCCTGAAGCCAGACTGAAATGTTTCATAAATACCATTCCTTTGCCAGTAACTGCAGAGCTGCTGATAGACGGCTTTTTTAAGATTTTGGAGAGGAAAGGTAGATTTGAAATTGGTCGATAATTAGATATCACACAAGGGTCAAGACTGGCTATTTTAATCAGTGGTTTGATAACAGCACACTTAAAGGATTTGGGCACATAACCGAAGGTAAGGGATGAAGTTAAAATAACAGTCGCTCTATAATAATAGGTATCACTTCTTTGAGTAAACGTGTAGGAATTGAATCTAATAAACATGTTGATGACTTAGACGAGCTGATCAGTGCGGATAGTTCAGTATTAGTAATTGGGGTAAAAGATTCTAGTCTTGATTTACAGTTAATGTTCATCCGCTGCAGCTGCAGTCAAGCTGCTTCCGTCATCAGCTCCAGCCCCATCATACCCGGGCCACTTAATTCCGATGTGCATACTTCACATTTTATTCGAACTTTGACTCCATGACTTTAGTTTCGCTCTTAGATTTATCATCTACGCCGCCCAATGTTTTCTATATTTTCAATAAAGAAAGTCATGAAATCATTACTATTTAAATTACGCAGAATGTGAGAATCACTTTCTGTAGGTTTTTCTGTTAATTTGGAGACTGTATTAAAGAGAAATCTAGGATTATTCTTATTTTTCTCTATGATTGAGGAAAAATATGGAGCTTTAGCTTTAGTGTGGGCATGCTTACCAGGAGGATCCAGGGTTGAGTGAAACACACTTTCTAACTGGGCATTTACACACTCAAGATGATCGGGCTCAATAGGTGTATTAAATTTTAAGTCTGGTAGGTTTTTAATAAACGCAGCTGGAGTAAGAAGATGTGATTTTTTTTTTTTTTTTTTTTTTAGAGATAGTACAAATACTAGAAGATGGTGATCTGAATTCAAATCACTTTGTGGGAAAACTTCAAGGTTATCTATATTAACACCAAATGTTAATATTAGATCTAAAGTATGATTACATCGGTGGGTTGGTCCCATCACATTCTGAGTGATGCGCTTTGATTCTAAGATGGACTCGAAAGCAATTTTAAGTGGATCCTGCTCATTGAATATTAAAATCACCTACAATTAAAACCTTATCTGTTGAAAATACAAAGCAGGAAAGAAATTTAGCAAATTCCTGGAGAAATTCTGAACTAGGAGGTAAATAGTGATAAGCTGGAAAGAGTGTGGTTTTGACTTCCATAACGATGGATTAGTCACATTAAGAATCAGTATTTCCTTGTATTAGCCTTGTATAGGGATTTATTGGTAACACCTAGCTCTTTGTCAAAAATTGTGGCTACTACTCTACCACGACCACTAGGACAAGGGCGATAAGCATGACTGTATCCAGGAGGTGAGGTTTCATTTAAGGCTCACCTCGCATTCGGTCTATTCAAAGTTTCAAGAAAACAGAGAGCGTATAAGCATTTATCAGTGATTATTTCATTTACAATCACTGCTTTGTTTGTAAGTGATCTAATGTTAAGTAATCTTAGCTTTAGGCAAGGTTTGTTATTTCTATGGGAGCTATCTGTGTTTATAGTAATGAGATTATTAAAACAGCCTTTTTGAGTGTGTTTACGTTTAGGACAGATGCGGGTAACAGACACAGTTTCAGTAACATGAGGTCTGGGTGATGGTGCATGGCTACTAGCAGACAGTTGGTTAAGCCTGACTGTCCACTGCCTGACCCCTGCTCTAGATAGTCAGCCCCTAATCAATCTGGCCATAAGATTATGGGCAATGTTGCAGAAGATGAGAGCAGCACCCTCCCGAGTGGGATGGACACTGTCCCATCCTAAAAGGCCAGACCTACCCTCAGAAGTTGTCCAATTGTCTATAAAGCCCACATTGTTTTCAGAGCACCACTTGGACAGCCAGAAGTTCAGCGGCCATAACCGGTCACCTCACCGCATTGGTCACCTCACCGCATTGGGATGGGGCCAGAGCACACTACTGGATTGGACATCGCCTTTGCAACTCTAACCTCCTCTACAAAATTAGCCTTAGTTACCTCTGACTGGCGAAGGCGTATATCTAGTGATGTTGAGAGTGTACTGTTTACAGAACACTTTAATTTGTGCCACATTTTTTTTGCCACATCCCACCACTGTTTTGGTGAACTAAAATACACTTTCTCTGAGTTCCAAACTTTAACAAATACTCTTTAATATTAGCATCTTCTAAGAGAGCTGTGTTAAAATGGCAGTAAGCACTCTTGGGTTTAATGTTGTTCTTTCTGATAATTTCAGTATAAAAAGCCATTTCAGTATAAAAAGCACCAAATGTTCTATGAGTCATCATCAGGGGTTTCCTTGTTAACTTTTTTAATCAGTTTCCTTAATCGGAATATTTCCACATCAATTAATGCTCCTTCTCTCCTAAAATGCTTCCCATCATGAATAAACTGTTTACGGTCTGAGATGTAGTCTTCAATAGCTACATTTTTCTGCCATTTGGTGTTTCTTAAAAGAAGGGTTAGTAGTTGTATACTGAAAATATTAAAGATATTTTAAGTTAAATGTAAAAATAGAATCAGACGTGTACCTGTCATAGTCTCACTCCTTTTCCTCAATGTCCTTTTTAGCTTGTTTGTTCCCCTGTCCTTCTCCTTGCTTCTTCCTTTTATTTGGTACCTTAAAATTGGGCTTGTCCTCCACCTTCATGTCTCCTCCATTTCCCTGCCTTGCTGTGGTGACTGGTGTTTCCAGGCAACGGCTCTGCACCCCATGCCTGCCCTCTCCAGCACAGGTAGCCCCAGCACAGACCCAGGATCCACTATCGGGGCAGTGTCAGTGGACTCCTGGGTCCAGTGCAACAGCTGATCTGGAGTGCTCAGCAGCAGGCTGTTCTGCAGCTGCACAGATTTCAGGTTCAATTCCCAGGCCGGACTCCATCTGTGTGGTGTTTTTATGCTCTCCTCTTCGCTACAAAGGACATGTATTAGGTCAATGGCCATCTCTAAAATATTCCAGTGTGCCTGTATCTGTGATGGATTGGCACCCTTTCCATGGTTGATTTCTATCATGTGCTCAGTTCAGCTAGTTAGGCCTGGCTCCTCTGTGGCCACAAATTTGATTAAACTGGTATGAAAATGAATTAACATATGAATGAACTATTACATATGCACTGTGATTGAAATAAACCAACTGATACTACTTAGCTGTTTACATTTAAATAAATAAGCACACAACCCTAGTTCTTGTGATGGATCCTTATTTCTTACAAGGCTCACTAATATTTTTTCAAGCTTACGGCTCGTGAACAGCTGAAGCTTCTCAGATAACTAAACAGACATTACTAATTTCACTCAAAGCAACTGAATGTTTGTTGAACATTTAGTTTTTTTTCAACACCATATTGCATCAACAATGCAATTTCTATCTCCAAGGGTAAATTTACATTTGCTTTTATTAACCACACAGATCCAACAATAAGTAGGAGGAGCCTGTGTAAGTCTGTAAAGAAAGATATTCATCTACTCTACTTCTCACAATACAACCATGATGTTTCTGTGTTCTCTTTTCCTCTTCTCAGCTATGCAATGTAAGACAAGATAATTGAATTGTGCATATGTTAATTTTATTATGATGGTTATAACCACTGTTTTTATATTAGCTGTGTAACAGATTTTGTTCATTTAATTTACAGGGAAGAGTTTGGCACAGTCAATAACATCACTGAATAAGGCATCATATGGAGCAGTGGAAGACAGAATTGTTCTCTCTTGTAAATATGCAAGTGCAAGTTATCTGTATTGGTATCGTCAGTATCCTGGATCTATACTAAAATTTGTTGTTTCTATCCATAAATCTGAATCCCACAAAGAATCGCAGCTTCCTAATTTCTCAGTCAAAGTTGACAGTGGAAATAGCCAAGTGGATCTGATTATCTCTTCTGCTGAAATATCACACTCTGCAGTTTACTACTGTGCCATGGAGCCCACAGTAACAGGAAACCCAGCTACGATGTACAAAAACCCAAATATACAGATAGCAGACAGAGTAGTACTCTGTTTTCATTGTAGGTTTGATTCTGTGTCATCTCTTACTGTACTACCACTGTCAGCAAACCTAAGGTAATGTGTTATATTTACACTATATTAAAAAAAAATAGCTTAGAACACTACAGTTAACACTATACAGATGTAACTTGATCTTGAATAGTGAATATTTGAATAACATGAGCCCTGTTTCCTCTATTTCTTCTTGGAAATTTCTGCCTTGTTCTGACATGTAAAATCTACTATCACTGACGTTAATATTTTGTGGCACTGGGGATTTCTAAGAGGCACATTCAGTTAATAATGATGCAGATACAGCTGTAAAATAATGAACCACTCTGGTTTCCTACTATACCACTGTTTGAAAATGATTAGGATAAAGCGTTAATCCATTTCATCATTGTATAGGATCTGATGCCTATTTGGAATTAAACACACACACACACACACACACACACACACCTTTTCTGGTGAAGTGCAATGTCAGAACATTCTAGGCTCTAAGTACATCAACACATTTTACCCCAGAAACTGTCTGGAAGCTTCAATTTCAGGACATCCGGTTAATACTATCATTAGCTGTGATAATCTAATACATACATTCGTAATGTGTGAATAAATGTTCATGAACTATACACCAATGTTACAAAATTATGTCTGGTACCTGGATTCCTGTTGTCTGTCCATCAGAATCTGAATGTTGCTGAGGGTCATCTGAGGTTTTTGTGGTTTTTCCCTTCAGAGCTTTGCTCTTTGCCTTGCAGGAGATAACAGACATTCAGTACATATGTTAAATGTTCATTTGCTGTTTAAAAAAGTCATCTATAACTAATTGAAAAGTAAACAAAAATGAAATACATTAACATTTACGCCAACCTACAAAATTAGGACCCGACACACACACACCTTTTCACACACACACACACACGCACACACACACACACACACACACACACACACACACACACAGGTTTTTATGTCTTTTGAGGACTGTACTTGCCAAACCAGTTAAAACAAGAGCCGCCATATGGGGACATGCTGAAAAGCTCCCACCTATGTCAAGAATGTGGTTTGCAAGGTCATACCTGCATTACAAGGACACGGAATAACAATACACAAAAAGGACATTTTACTGCAGAGGGACAGAGATGCGTGTGATTAAGTAGAACAGGTACATACAATATTGGGAAACAAGTTTCCCAAAAGAAAAGTTGTGATGGTGTGGAAAAAAATTATTAACCCTCCTGTTGTGTTACGGGTCAAATTGACCCGTTTTAAAGTTTCTATGAAAAATAGTTAAAAGTATTTTTTCAGTATGAAACTTCTTCTGCTTGCCTTAATTAGTGTAATCAACATATAGTATGAAAATGGTTCAACTCACATATTTGCAACCACCCCCTACATGTTTATATCACATACATACTGTTCGGGTCAGTTTGACCCAGCAGTCAAATTGGAGGTAAAAGGGTGTCAGAAATGTCAGAGTATTTCTTTCTTTGCAACTGTGAGACATATTTCACCCCAATCACACACACACACACACACACACACACACACACACACACACACACACACAGGTGCAGATGTTATGACTTTTGACGGGAACCGTTTATGTTCTCGCGGGAAAACTCCACCCACATTCAGTGGACACTCAACAGGGGAGGGGAAAAACATATAAAAGATTCTCTGCATGGGAGTCCTAACAACTTTACACTCTGTCAGGCAGAACTTTACAAAATGAGCAGCCGAAGCAAAAGGATGCCAGTACAGGAGGCTTTGGAAGTCATCATTGATCATGACAGTGAAATAGAGGAGGCTGTGTCTGAAGACGAAGACAACCTTGAGCTAAATTCTGATTCTAATGATTCTGATTTTGAACCAGATGAGGGAATTGCTGTTCCTATTCCTCCAAGCAAGACATTCATGTCAAAAAATGGTGAAATACAGTGGTCTTCATCCCCAAATATGCGTCAGGCAAAACTGTCTGCAGAAAACATAATAAAGACAGTGCCAGGGCCCACTAGGATGGCAGTGAGTCGTGTGACTGACATCAAGTCAGCTTTTGAGCTGGTCATGCCAGATTCAATACAGAAAATCATTTTGGAAATGACTAATCTAGAAGGGAGGCGTGTTTTTGGGGAGAAGTGGAAGGAGCTGGACAAAACGCATTTAGATGCGTATTTGGGGCTCCTCATCCTGGCTGGGGTCTATAAGTCGAAGGATGAATCGACAGTCAGTCTGTGGGATGCAGAGACAGGCAGGGCTATATTTCGATCCACAATGTCTCTGGAGACTTTTCACATTTTCTCCAGAGTAATCCGATTTGATAATCGAGAGACAAGGGCTGGTAGACGAGAGAGAGACAAGTTGGCAGCTATTAGGACAGTGTGGGACAAGTGGGTAGAGCAACTTCCACTACTCTACAACCCAGGCCCTAATATCACAGTGAATGAAAAGCTGGTGGCATTCAGAGGTCGCTGCCCATTTAGGCAATACATGCCTTCCAAACCAGCTAAGTATGGGATAAAAATCTGGGCAGCATGTGATGCAAACACCAGTTATGCACTGAACATGCAGGTTTACACTGGAAAGCCGGTTGGAGAAGCTCAAGAGAAGAATCAGGGTACAAGGGTCGTGCTCGACATGGCACAGGGTCTCAGGGGGCACAACATAACCTGTGACAATTTTTTCACAAACTACAATTTGGGTCAGGAGCTTCTAAAGAGAAAGCTCACAATAGTTGGAACTGTCCGAAAGAACAGGGCTGAACTCCCTGCTGAGCTGCTGGTAATCAAGAACAGGGCCCCTCAATCTTCCATGTTTGCCTTCACAGACACCACAGCCCTGGTGTCTTACTGCCCCAAAAAGGGAAAAAATGTTGTGCTCATGAGTACTCTGCACAAAAAAGCTGAAATCAGCACAAGAGAGGACCAGAAACCAAGCATGATCCTTGATTACAATGCCACCAAAGGGGGGGTAGACAACTTAGACAAAATAACAGGGTCCTACAGCACCAAACGAATGACTGCGCGCTGGCCTTTGGTCATTTTTTATAACGTGACAGATGTATCGGCCTACAATGCATTTGTCATCTGGACTGAGATCTTTCCTGACTGGAAAGTGTCAAAGCTGTACAAGAGGCGCATCTTTCTTGAGGAGCTGGGGAAGGCGCTTGTGACACCGCACATCGAACAGAGGCAGCACCTGCCAAGGACCCCAGCCGCTGCAGCCACAGTGAGGGAGATCCAGGAGAGGACTGCATCAAGTACTACACCAGTGCATAAGGTAAGTAAGTCTGTGTGTGTGTGTGCATGTTTGTGTATAAGTGTATGAGAGTGTGTTGTGTGTGTCTTGGTATCAGCAAAAAGACATCATAGTAAGGTAACCATGGTCCTTTTGTTTTTAGGTTGCTTCTGAGGGAGAAAGAAAGAGGAAGAGGTGCCAGGTCTGCAGGCCATCTGACGATGTCAAGACAAGCATGTCCTGTGCGAAATGTGGAAAATTCATTTGCACAAAGCACAGAGTGATGACATGTCATTCATGTGCTGTGTAGATTTACAGACACACACACAGTTAATATTGCGATTGCTTGTTTGTTGTATTGTATTGCGATTTTGTTCATTTCTGGTTTACAGTGCATGTATGTAAAACAAAATTGCATTGTTATGTTTCTATGTTATGTAAAACTATTTGAACATGAACTATTTGAACTAGTTTGAACATGTATTTTGTTTTTTATGACACACGCGTGAATTATCCCAATTGAACCATTACCTGTTAGAGTTAAGGAACACCATTGCACTAAATATTGATAGAATAATTAGTAATGGAGTTAGTAATGAAATATTCACACTGCTTGTTAGGATTTTTTTGGTTTCAGACATCTTTGGATAATTAAACATGCACCGGGTAAAATTGACCCGGGAACACCATTGCTGTTCCTGACAAATGAACATAACAGGAGGGTTAAAATAAAAAAATAATTAAATGCAGTGTCTTACATTTCCTTTGACTTTTATTTCATTGCAGACAGTTAGAACTCAAGATATTTCATGTTTTGTCTGATCTAATTCACTTAATTTGTTAATAAACATCCACTCCTGCATTGCACGCCTGCAACACATTGCAAACAAGTTGGGATGATAAAGCATTTACCACTTTATAATGTTACCATTCCTTCTCACAACACTTAAGATGTTTTGGCCCCATGGATTCCAAGTGATGAAGTGTTTTGGGTGTTATTTTGTCCTGCAAACACTTCAAGGTCTGTGACAGTACGAGATCACATTTTTCGTTTCAAAATTCATGATTACAAACACCTGTTGACCTCATCTGTTTGAAATCACATTTATTTATTTATTTTTTTGTAACCACATTACTAGGTCTAAATTTCCCCCGTCCCAACTTAATGGGAATGTGTTGCAGGCCTGAAATGCAGGAATAGATGTTTATTAACAAATGAAATGAAGAAAAATAATATCTGGGGTTCACATTGTCAATGAAATGAAATAAAAGTCATGTAAGGAACACTGCATTTTATTTTATTTTTAATTGCCATTGTAGCTCCCAAGTGATGAGAGTGTAATAGAAAATGTGAAATTACTGTGTACATGGCATCCTTGGGTAGGTAATGAGACTGAAGGCGTCTGCGTTGTGACGGTACTAGAGCGTACTAACTTGTCTGAGTGTGGAGTGTTCTGGATGTTTTTAACCATGATCAGAAAAAGACTGGAGTTTAGTTTTTTGCAAATTGGTGGGTTTTAAAATTTGGGGAAAAAAAAAAAGAAATTTTGAAAACTGATTTGCTACTTTTGGGTGCGTGTGTGAATTTGATTTTGATTTGCTACTTTTGAGTGCGTGTGTATGTATATGCGCTTGGAAGTGAGCGGTGTGTGTATGTGTGGCGTGTGAAACTGCAGATAATGGAGAGAACGACAACAGTGTAGAAATTACAAATGGCAGTAAAAACCACAAACGGAGGGGAAAAAAGTAGTATATAATTTAAATCTTGGTTACTTGCTTAACATGGTAGAACCGAGTTAAGGCTGTTAATCGCCGTCTTTGGGACGGATTAAATACACTAGGGTTAATGCATGCTCAGTTGCTTGCGGGTAGGCCTTAAAAAGGGTACATTGAGACGTATAGGGGCATTAACTGAAGAAAAATGCATAAATAATGAGTGTTTTTGTGCTGATTATTTCTCTGAGGATCGGAAACCTCTGTCTGATAATTGTAAGGTGCCAAAAAAAACACACCTAAGTTTAAAAAAAAGATATATAATGCAGTATATATGACTATGTATATAAGATTAATAATAAATTAATATTATAGTAAACAGTGACAGAAAACGTGAAATTTTCAAAACTGTCCTATTTTGCTGAAATATGAGATTTTTAAAAGAGTGTTAGTGTTGTTTCTCGCAGTGTTGCCAATTTGTTGCCGTATTATGATATGTTTATAAAAAGGGCGAGTGGTGACAAATCTAGTTACTTTGTGTTGGGAAAAAATATATAAAAATAAACAAAATATATGGAATAGGTCAGTTATACATTAAATTTTTAGAGTTTCAGCCGCTGTGCCTCTCTGTTGTTTTTTTCCATGAGACTTTCTTCTCGAACAACGTATGTGCTATAAACCTTGATTACTTTGCTGGAGAAGTATTTTATGTTGGATATCTTTACTTTAATCAAACTACGTGGTTTGTGTGTTTTGTCCACCTATGTAGAATAGTCTGAAGTTTCTGTGAGCGAGATGCACTCTTCCTCTGTGTCTCCACTTCACAGGCTGTACAGACGAGAATAAACTGCACATGTGCAGACAGAGTAGCCAAGGACCAATCACTGATCTGTTCTTTGGTCCTCCCATATGATAAGTTGGTAAAGGTTAACTTTATTTCAGAGTTTACTAACGCTTCCTTATGAAGAACACACTGGTCTGATACGTTTACACTATAGTTGCTGTAGTTGTAATCTATACGGTGTTTCACATGTTAATCGACTCAGTTGGAGGTATCATTTAGTTTAGGCATGGCTTAATGGGTCTGGAAATGGATTTATTTAAAGGTAATTGATTCATGTACATATGAAGAACAGAAGAAATAAAAAATTACTCCTGGAACACATGATTATAAGTTTTTTTTTTTTTTTTTTTTATGAGACCATGCTGATGTTACATTTTTTTTCTCTGTTACAGGTTGATTTAAACATTGCTCTAGATTGAATGAATGAATATTAATTATTTTTTATATCTATGAGATCCAGGGATGCATGGATTGCTGTTAATGACATTGATGGTAAATGTCAAGTCAAGTCAAGTCAGATCTATTTATATAGCGCTTTTTACAATGGAGCATTGTCTCATAACAACTTTACAAGTTTAGATTATCTCCTAATAACTACGTCCAATCCCAAATTGACAGTGGCAAGGAAAAACTCCCTGAGTGTTATAGGAAGAAACCTTGGGAGGACCAAGACTCAAAAAGGGACGCAACCTCCTTGGGCAGCGTAGATGATAAAGCTAAGAGCGAAACTAAAGTCATGGAGTCAAAGTTCGAATAAAATGTGAAGTATGCACATCGGCATTAAGTGGCCCGGGTATGGTGGGGCTGGAACTGATGACGGAAGCAGCTTGAGTGGAGCTACAGCAGATGAACATCATGTGTGGGGCTGGAACTGCCGGAACACAGCTCGGAGAGAAAACAGAAAATGTAATTAGTTATTGATTAACCTTTTTAATGCAAGTGATTACGCAGCATCAGATTAATACTAAACATAAGACTTTAGCTAATAGACCTACACCTATGGTTATTAGCCAGGCTTTTGCCCAAATAAGCTCATTAACAAATTTCCCTTCCCCCATTTCTTCCTGCTTTCTCAGTGAGCTCCTTCTGCCTGTCAATTTGTTCTAGTGAATGTACCACCTGAGCATTATTTGTTATAACCTACAGCACTGATCACCAAATCTCATGCATACAACTCCTTGCTCTGGTAGCATCCAATCCAGTATCAATCTATTCTGCCACGTCAGTAAGCCAGTAGCTCTCAGTTGGCTCTAAGTCGACGTTTCCCTGTTGGGCCCCCTAGGAGTGGCTTGATTGTATAGTCGCCTGGCACTCCCTTGAGTCGGCCGACGTGAATCCACTGTGGCTGAGAGTTGGACAGAACGGTTGTTCTCGTCACACCAATCAGTGTGGTGGGTTGTCCAAACCTGTCATCACCAACATGGCATTTAGAGCGCAAGTGGAGACATAGTAAATTGGAGGTGTTTAATATTGCTTGGAGGGACAGCATGGCAGAGTATAAGCATGCCCTCACTAAAGCTAAAGCTGCATACTTCTCTTCAATCATAGAGAAAAATAAGAATAATCCAAGATTTCTCTTTAATACAGTCTCCAAATTAACAAAAAACCCCACAGAAAGTGACTCTTCCGTTCTGTGTAATTATAACAGTAATGATTTCATGACTTTCTTTAATGATAAGATATAAAACATTAGGCATAAAACTCAATGCTCATCACATCACCAAACTATTCAGCCACCTTCCAGATGCAGCACTATTGAAGACATCTGTTTAATGAGCTGTAAATCAAGATTAGAATCTTTTACCCCAATTACTAATACTGAACTATCCGCACTGATCAGCTCGTCTAAGCCGTCAACATGTTTATTAGATCCAATTCCTACACGTTTACTCAAACAAGTATTACCTAGTGTTATAGAGCCAGTGTTAGTTATTTTAAATTCATCCCTTACCTTTGGTTATGTGCCCAAAATCCTTTAAGTGTGCCATTATCAAACCACTGATTAAAAAAGCCAATCTTGACCCTTGTGTGACATTCTAATTATAGACCAATTTCAAATCTACCGTTTTCTGTCCAAAATCTTAGAAAAAGCCATCTATTAGCAGCTCTGCAGTTACCTCCAAAGGAATGAAATTTATGAAAACATTTCAGTCTAACTTCAGGCCCCATAATAATACTGAAACAGCATTAATTAGGGTACTAAATGACTTGTTAATGTCCTCAGATAAGGGATGTGTTTCTTTTCTTGTTCTGTTAGATTTAAGTGCAGTATTTGACACTATAGATCATGATGTTTTACTAAACAGACAAACAGAAAAATACTGTAGGTATTAAGGGATCAGCACTTTCTTGGTTTAAATCCTACTTAACTGACCGGTACCAGTTTGTTCATATAAATAATCTAAGGTCTAAGCCCTCAGAAGTGAAGTATGGGCGTGCCTCAAGGGTCAGTTGCTTTGCCCGCTTTTACTGTACATGCCTGCCACTAAGCTCAGTTATTCGTAAACATGGAATTAGTTTTCCACTGCTATGCAGATGATACACAGCTGTACATATCAGCCAAACCTAATGACAGCCTTACAATCAACAAAATTGAGAATTGTGTAAAGGAAATTAAAAGATTGGATGTTATTTAATTTTCTCTTTCTTAACTCGCATAAAAACTGAGGTTCTATTAGTGGGGACCCAAGGCTGTGAGAGGACAGGCTGGCTACATCTATCCTAAATCTAGATGGCTGTCCAGTATTGCCCAGTCCGTCTGTAAAAAACTTAGGGGTCACATTTGATTTCAGCTATTTACAAAGCTATTTACTACAGGCTTTTGACTAGATTTAGACCAGGATGCATGGCTTGGCTCACTGGGGCCGGAGTCTGGTGTCATGTCTGGCCTGCCTGCCTTTGTCCGATAGCCGGGAGTGTCGAGTGGGTGAACTGGGCTTCGGTCCTCGTGATCTTGACTTGTGCATCGATTACTCCTTTTGGCTTATCGTTTTGTAGTTTTGGATTACCCCCCCCCTTCGGCTTTGACGCACGGCTTATCGGATTTACACGGCTTTGATCATGGACTGTTTTTGACTATGTTTTGGCATTGGTGTTCAGTAAAACCTGCAGTTGACTGCAGTTGCTCAATTTGGGATTGGACGTAGTTATTAGGAGATAATCTAAGCTTGTAAAGTTGCTTTGAGACAATGCTCCATTGTAAAAAGCGCTATATAAATAAATCTGACTTGACTTGACTTGACTTGACTCCAAACCTGTGTCTCAGCGATCCGTAACAGTGACTACGATATTCTTCAACACAGCAGGGACCCAAGGCTAATGCTGCCGGGGTCTCATGCTACACATGGCATCAGTGATTGACATGGCATCAGTGATTGTTAATAGACACTGTGCTCTTAATCAATTGCTGTGTTGAAGAATATGGTAGTCACTGTTACGGATCGCTCAGACACAGGTTGGAGTCAAGTCAAGTCAAGTCAAGTCAGATTTATTTATATAGCGCTTTTTACAATGGAGCATTGTCTCAAAGCAACTTTACAAGTTTAGATTATCTCCTAATAACTACGTCCAATCCCAAATTGAGCAACTGCAGTCAACTGCAGGTTTTATTGAACACCAATGCCAAAACATAGTCAAAAAACAGTCCATGATCAAAGCCGTGTAAATCCGATAAGCCGTGCGTCAAAGCCGAAGGGGTAATCCAAAACTACAAAACGATAAGCCAAAAAGGAGTAATCGATAACCATATAACACTCAGAACACTGTCGATAACGCTCAGAAACAGACCAGAATAGGGAACAAGACCTCGCGCTGACTGCATGTTTGCGGCGCTATTTATCGCTAAACATGGCTGCCACCCGGAAGCGGCAGCCTAGAATTCAGGTAAAGGCGACCTCCCCTGACGGGCGGCTCCTGCCGTCCGTGCCCCTCTTCTCAGCCGACCCCCAGGTCTAGGAGCGGGACGATTGGGGAATTCCCTGTGGAAGTCCGCGATGAGGGACGGGTCCAGGATGTCTTTTGCCGAGACCCAGGCCCGTTCCTCGAGACCATATCCCTCCCAGTCTACTAGGTACTGCATATGCCCCGCCCGACATCGGGAATCTAACAGTGTCCTAACACTGTACGTGAGTGAACCGTCCACTTCCAGCGGGGGAGGAGGTTCAGCTTCTGCTGGTCGACCCTGGGAGGAGGAATGGACAGGTTTCAGTAGAGATACATGGAACGTAGGTGAGATGCGGTAAAAACTGGGTAACTCTAGACGATAAGCTACGGGATTAACCTGCCTGAGTACTTTGAAGGGTCCTATGAACTTGGGACCCTGAGCAGCAGTCACTATCGCCGACCCCCGCAGCACGGTCTTCTGTACCAATCCCTGTGCAGTGGTGGCTACCACCGACCCAAGCGCCGTGATCTGTTGTACCGACCCCTGCCCCACAGTCTTCAGTACCAATTCCTGTGACATGGTCCTTATCACCGATCCCAGCAGTGTGGTCTTTTGTACCGGTCCCTGCGCTGTGGTCGCTATAGCCAACCCCTGCACCAAGGTCTTTTGTATTGATCCCTGCACCGCGGTCACTACCGCCAACCCCTGCACCACGGTCTTCAGTACCGATCCCAGCACACTGGTTATTACCGCCGATCCCTGTGCCTCAGCCTTCAGTACCGATCCCCGTGCCGCAGTCGCTACTGTCAACCCCCGTGCCACCTTTGTTTTCAATTCAATTCAATTTTATTGTCATTATACTGAAGCAGGGTTGTACAGTACAACAAAATGCCTTTAGGCTAGATCTCCAGTGTAATTACAGAAGGAAGTAGTGCAAGACAGGACATCCAGAGCATAGACAAAAGTACAATAGACAGACAGTAATACAATAAATACAAGTATGTACATGTGCAGGTGGATATGGATTGTAGCTAGAGGTAGTAGAGAACAGAACACTTGGGGAAGTAGTGGAGGAGTTAAAGTGCATAGAGCATACAGTCTTCTGTGCTGGGGAAACTCTATGAAATATAATGGGAAATGGGCAAGTGGTCAGTCTGTGTATTGTTCAGGTTGTGGGTACTGTGATTGGTGTCACCAGTTTAACAGCGCGGGGGAAAAAGCTGGTCTTGAGTCTGGTGGTTCTTGCTCAGATGTTCCTGTACCTCCTTCCAGATTTCAGGGGCTGGAACAGGAAGTGACTGGGGTGTGTGGGGTTGGAGAAGATGCTGAAGGCTTTCCTTAGACATCTCTTGTTGTAAAGGTCCTGCATGGGTGGGAGGGCAGTGGTGGTGATGTACTGGGCAGTTTTCAAAACTCTCTGAAGTGCCTTGTGTTCAGCAGCAGTAGCACTGCTGTATCACACTGTGATGCAACTGCTCAAAATGTGGACCTGTAGATGTTGCAGAGAAGCTGTTGAGGCATGTTGGCTCTCTTCAGCTGTCAGAGGAAGTGGAGGCAGGTTGTGCTTTTCCAATGATGTGGGATTTGTTCAATGACCAGGTAAGATCCTCAGAAATGTAGACTCCAAGGAACTTGAAGTTGCTTACTCTCCCCACTGTCGTCCCCTCAATGCTCAGGAGTGCGTGCACTCTGGTCTCACGCCTGAAGTCAACAATCAGCTCTTTAGTTTTGCTGACGATGAGGGAGAGATTGTTGGCAGCGCACCACTCAGCGAGGAGCTTCACTTCCTCCCTGTACACTCCCTCATCATCGTTTGTGATGTTGCCGATGACTGTTGTGCCATCAGCAAACTTGATGATGGTGTTGTTGTTGTGTTTGGCAAAGCAATCTTGGGTGTACAGGGTGAAGAGCAACGGAGAACGTACACAGCCTTGTGGGCATCCAGTGCTGAGTGTGAGGATGGGGGCATTGTGGTCACCCATTCTGAGGGACTGTGGTCTGAAAGTGAGAAAGTCCATGATCCATTTGCAAAGAGTGTCACTGATTCCAAGTGTGTTTAGCTTGGAGACCAGTCTGGATGGGATGATGGTATTGAAAGCAGAGCTAAAGTCCACACCAACATTCTGACATATGTGTTTGTTTCCTCCAGATGGTTGAGTGCGGTGTCTATTGCCAGGGTGACTGCATCGTCCGTGGATCTGTTTGCTTGGTAGGCAAACTGATGTGGGTTCAAAGTGCTTGGGAGGCTGTTCTTTATATGAACCAGGATCAGCCTCTCAAAACACTTCATCGCGATGGGTGAGTGATGGGACTGTAGTCGTTCAGGCAGGAGATGGTGGTTTTCTTCAGAACTGGGATGATGGTCGTGGCTTTAAAAGAGGCAGGAATGATGGACTGTGCCAGTGAAAAATTGTAAATGTCTGTAAAAGGGGTTGTGCGTTGGTTGGCACATGCTTTTATTACTCTGTCTGGAATACTGTTACCCGCATCTGCCCTAAACGTAAACGCTCTCAAAAAGTCTGTTTTAATAACCTCATTAGTATAAACACAGATAGCTGCAAAAGAAATAACAACATTAGACTAAAGCTAGGACTACTTAACATTAGATCACTTACAAACAAAGCAGTGATTGTAAATGAAATGATCACTGATAAACGCTTACACGCTCTCTGTCCTCACTGAGACTTGATTAGACCTGATGAATATTTAGCCTTAAATGAAGCCTCACCTCCTGGATACAGTCATGCTAGTTGCCCTCGTCCTAATGGTCGGGGGGGAGGCATAGCCACAATTTTTGACAAAGACTTAGGTGTTACAGCTAAATCCCATTACAAGGCTAATTCTTTTTGAAATACTGATTCTTAATAATGTGACTGATCCATCGTATGGAAGTCAAAACCACACTCTTTTCAGCTTATCACTATTTACCTCCCTCCTGGTCCCTATTCAGAATTTCTTCAGGAATTTGCTAACTTTCTTTCCTGCTTACTACTGTCAACAGATAAGGCTTTAATTGTAGGTGATTTCAATATTCACTTTGACAATGAGCAGGATCCACTTATAATTGCTTTCGAGTCCATCTTAGAATCCATGGGTATCACTCAGAATGTGATGGGACCAACCCACCGCTGTAATCATACTTTAGATCTAATATTAACATTTGATATCAAAATAGATAACCTTGATGTTTTCCCCCAAAGTGATTCGATTTCAGATCACTATCTTTTAGTATTTGAGCTATCTCTAATAAATAAAATCCTTCTGCCTCGTTATCACACTAAGCACACTATCACATCTGCTACTCCAGCTGCGTTTATTAAAAACCTACCAGACTTAAAATTTAATACACCTATGGAGATAAATCATCTTGTGTAAATGAGCAATTAGAATGTGTGCTTCGCTCAACCCTGGACATGACTGCCCCTGCTAGGGTCAAACGTATTAGGGAAAAAAGGCTAGCACCATGGTATAATGACCACACCCCTACCTTAAAGCAAAGAACATGGCATTTAGAGCACAAGTGGAGACATAGTAAATTGGAGGTGTTTAAGCTTGGTTGGAGGGACAGCATGACAGAGTATAAGCATGCCCTCACTAAAGCTAAAGCTGCATACTTCTCTTCAATCATAGAGAAAAATAAGAATAATCCAATATTTCTTTTTAATACAGTCTGCAAATTAATAAAAATCCCCACAGAAAGTGATTCTCCCGTTCTGTGTCATTTTAATAGTAATGATTTTCATGACTTTTTTTAATGATAAGATAGAGAACATTAGGCATAAAACTCAATGCTCATCACATCACCAAACTATTCAGCCACCTTCCAGATGCAGCACTAGTGAAGACATCTGTTTAATGAGCTGTAAATCAAGATTAGAATCTTTTACCCCAATTACTAATACTTAACTATCCGCACTGATCAGCTCGTCTAAGTCATCAACATGTTTATTAGATCCCATTCCTACACGTTTACTCAAACAAGTAATACCTAGTATTATAGAGCCACTGTTAGTTATTTTAAAGTCATCCTTTACCTTTGGTTATGTGCCCAAATCCTTTAAAGCTGCCGTTATCAAACCACTGATTAAAAAAGCCACTCTTGACATTTGTGTGATATCTAATTATAGACCAATTTCAAATCTACCGTTTCTGTCCAAAATCTTAGAAAAAGCCGTCTATCAGCAGCTCTGCAGTTACCTCCAAAGGGATGAAATTTATGAAACATTTCAGTCTGGCTTCAGGCCCCATCATAGTACTGAAACAGCATTGATTAGGGTACTAAATGACTTGTTAATGTCCGCAGATAAGGGATGTGTTTCTTTTCTTGTTCTGTTAGATTTAAGTGCAGCATTTGACACTATAGATCATGATGTTTTACTAAACAGACTAGAAAATACTATAGGTATAAGGGATCAGCACTTTCTTGGTTTAAATCCTACTTAACTGACCGGTACCAGTTTGTTCATATAAATAATCTAAGATCTAAGCTCTCAAAAGTGAAGTATGGCGTGCCTCAGGGGTCAGTGCTTGGCCCGCTTTTATTCTCTCTGTACATGCTGCCACTAGGCTCAGTTATTCGTAAACATGGCATTAATTTCCACTGCCATGCAGATGATACACAGCTGTACATATCAGCCAAAACTAATGACAGCCTTACAATCAACAAAATTGAGGACAGTGTAAAGGAAATAAAAGATTGGATGTTATTTAATTTTCTCTTACTTAACTCAGATAAAACTGAGGTGCTATTAGTGGGACCCAAGGCTAGTGAGAGACAGGTTAGCTACATATATCCTAAATCTAGATGGCTGTTCAGTATTGCTCAGTCTGTCTGTAAAAAACTTAGGGGTCACATTTGATTCAGATCTCTCCTTTGATGCGCACATTAGCAGCATCACTCGAATTGCTTTCTTTCAATTACGTAATATCGCTAAACTTAGAAATATCCTCTCTTTTAATGATGCAGAAAAACTTGTTCATGCGTTTATAACCTCAAGGTTGGATTACTGTAATGTAATGTTACTTACTGGATGCTCTAGTAAATCTATAAATAAACTTCAGTTAGTTCAAAACGCAGCTGCCCGAGTGCTAACTCGAACTAGAAAATTTGATCATATCACTCCTGTTCTATCATCACTGCACTGGTTACCAGTCAAATTCCGCATTGATTACAAAATACTTCTTATAACTTATAAAGCTCTACATGGCCTGGCCCCACATTATCTGAGTGAACTCTTAGAGTTTTACAATCCAACTCGTCTACTTCGTTCGCAGGGTGCAGGACTTCTTTTAGTTCCTAGAATTAAAAAAGTCACCAGCAGCAGGGGAAAGGCTTTCTCATACATGGCCCCCCAACTATGGAATAACTTCCCACACTTTCGTTCGAGAATCAGACACCCTCCAAAGTTTTAAGTCTAGGCTAAAGAACATACTTATTTACGCAGGCTTTTGACTAGATTTAGACCAGGTTGCATGGTTTGGGTTGCTGAGGCCGGAGTCTGAAATCATGTCTGGCCTGCCGCCTTGTTCCGCTTGCCGGGAGTGTCGGGTGGGCGGTCTGGCTGAACTAGGCTTGGGTCCTCGTGATCTTGACTCATGCAACATTGCCTTAGAATAAGGGCAGAGCTGGGGGGTTCATAGTCCATAAAAGTCTTATGGTGATCAGAGAAGTTTGGTTTGCTGTCTTCTGCCGCTCGTGGGGTTGCCAATGTCTCATGTGATCCCTCTTGGCTGTGTTTCCTTCCAGTTCTCCTCTTTCTAGCTTTCTAGCTATGCTGCTATAGCTAATGCTGCCGGGGTCTCATGCTACACTTGGCATCAGTGATTGACATGGCATCAGTGAATTGTTAATAGACACTGTGCTCTTAATCAATAACTAATTACATTTTCTGTTTTCTCTCCGAGCTGTGTTCCGGCAGTTCCCCCCACACATGATGTACATCTGATGGAGCTCCACTGTGCATAATTCACATTTTATTCGACCATGACTCCATGACTTTAGTTCGCTCTTAGATTTATCATCATACCCGGGCCACTTAATGTCGATGTGCATACTTCACATTCTATTCGAACTTTGACTCCATGACTTTAGTTCGCTCTTAATTTATCATCTACGCCGCCCAAGGAGGTTGGGTCCCTTTTTGAGTCTTGGTCCTCCCAAGGTTTCTTCCTAGAACTAGGGAGTTTTTCCTTGCCACTGTCGCCCTAGGCTCGCTCAATTTGGGATTGGACGTAGTTATTAGGAGATAATCTAAACTTGTAAAGTTGCTTTGAGACAATGCTCCATTGTAAAAAGCGCTATATAAATAAATCTGACTTGACTTGACTTGACTTGAATACTGCCGTAGCATCCAGCAGATATGCAGTTAATTAAGTCAAAGAATTAGTCCAAAAATCCAAAGTGAAGAAATGAACGGCTTTATTGAAGTCAACTCGAGTCAAAATCAAAGTGGACCATGTATAATGCAAAGCAGTTGGACACGATCTGAATTCTGTGATTCCCAGGGACCCCTTTTATACCATTTTGCCCAGACTAGTCACAACGTTCGCCACAGTTATCTCACAGATCCACGCATCTGGCCGTGTTTTGAAGATAATGGTGGAGTCACTTCTCATACACTTTTTTATATATAAATGGTTACTTCCCCTTCCTATATCAAGTCATATATTCACAAAATATTACTTAGCTTATACATTGCGCGGTTACGGCATATAATTATGCTCTAATACATAATTAATAATTAATATGGCTTGTCCACTGTTCAAATGCAATCAGCACACACATACGTAAGCACCCCTCCTCACTAGAATCTGGGCAGTAAAATTGTTTTGAGCACATTGTGTGAGTACACGGTAGTGCACCCCAAATGAAATCATTTTCATTCCCATCATTAATATAATATGGACTCGGATCAGACACTCATTTGATTGACAAGCTTCTATCAAGGTTAGGGTCCAGATGTCTTAAGAATAGTACCCTAGTCAGCTAGTTTTTAGCATTATTCTCATAACAAACTGGTTGCATCTGCTTAGGCAGCTCATTAGGCCTATGTGGTCACCCTGGAAACCTAAACCCAAACAGTGGCCCTTGTTTACACTTTTAGAAGCCGTGTGCTTCTTGCTCTGATAACAGAGCCAGTCTGTATTACATTGAGGATTAATTGTCAAACTATAATGCCATATCTAAATATGTCATTATCATTCTGTTGAACCCATTCTAGTAAAATACATATTAGCAATATGACCATTCATACTAATTTCCATTCAATTACTAGTTCTAGGGTCTAAACGCTCAACTTTGGGACCCTCTGGGACTCACAGATTCAGGCAACTGCATGACCTTGAAGATAAGGATGCAGTTCTCCAGGCAGAACACACAGCTCTCAAGACAGAGTTGAACCCACAATTAAAATGAGTACACATAAATGATTGCTACTTAATGCTTAACTAAATTAATGTAAAGATATATATGGGTAATGAATTAGATGTGATCAAGTGTACTGAAGTGATTAACATATGATTACATAATGATTAATATATGAATGATTACATACTGAATAAATGAATAAACATGCAGAAGATACAAAAATATGAATAAAACCCTCTCACACTACTACAATACCATCTGGGCCATCTGCTTTCCAAGTTGAAGCCCTCGACAATGCTCTCCTCATCTCTTCTCTAGCCAGAGTGAGTGTGCTGGTGGAGGGCAGGACAATGGTGTTTTGCTGAGCCTGAGCTGTGTCTTCAAAGCGGGCATAGAAGGTTTTCAGTTCAGCAGGGAGGGACGTGTGTAGCACTGTTAGCTTTACTCTTGTAGTCAGTAACTGCTTGGATTCGTTGCCACATCCATCTGGGGTCCAAGTTGGCATCAAAGTAGGCTGCAATTTGTGTGCTGTAGGTGCATTTGGCAGTTCTAATGCCAGCCTTCACTGTTGCCAGATTTAAAGGCTGCATCTCCAGCTTTCAGCAGACTGCAAACTTCACTGTTCATCCACAGCTTTTGGTTTGGAAGTGTGTGAATTTAGTTTGTGTCAGTCACTTCATCCACATACTTCTTGATGAACCCAGTAACAGATGATGCATAATCATTTACATCAACAAGCGAGTCACTGGTGGCTGCTGTTTTAAACACATCCCAGTCTATGCACGTAAAGCAGTCCTGCAGAGCTGATTCCATCCTTTCTGGCCATACACGGACTCTCCTGGAACTGGCTTTGACACGTTTCAGCAGCTTTGAGGAGCTTTCAGGAGAAGTGAAATATGATCATTTTTTCAAGTGGAGGCAGAGGGGTGGAGCTGTATGCCTTCTCAATGTTTCTGTAGAGGTGATCTAATGTATTTCCCCCTCTTTTTGTGGAGGAGACGTACTAGTGAAGCCTGTGGCAGACTGTTCTGAGATTAGCTAGCGTGGCTAACGCCAGCTTAGCATCATTTTGTGGGGGAATGTACACAGCCCAAATAAGGACAACGTTAAATTCTTGAGGTAAAAGGGCAGACATCTCACCACCATGTATTCCAAGTCAGGGGAGCATAACATCTGAGTTGGTACACCACCGGTTGTTTACAAAAACACACAGTCCTCTACCCTTTGTTTTGAGTGACACTACCGTGTGGTCCGCCCTATGTGCTGTTAACCCCTGTAGCATTGATAGCAGAGTCAGGTATGCTGCTATGGAGTCTGGATTCTGTGAAATGGAGAACACAGCAGTTCCTGGTTTGGCAATCTGTAGTGAGCCTGAGTCTCAGTTCATCTAGTTTGTTCTTCAGCGATCAGACATTTGTGAGCAGTAGTGTGGGAAGTGGTATCCTAGCTAGCTTTGACAGCCTCACTGGGACACCTGCTCCCCTTCTCCACTTCTGCTGGTGTCCGCATGCCCGTTGCTTGCGTCTTTCGGTCAGGCATGGGGCCATGTTCAGCACCGATGCTCCAGGTCGGACAATATCAAGCATGGGGTCAGCAAGTGGTAGGCTGAAAGTTGCATTCTTACAGTGCTTACCGATGTCTAGCAGTGTTTTTATGTCATGAATGATGTTCAGTTTGCACATCCTGCACAGATAGTGAGTCAAACAAACAAAAAGAACAGGAATATAAACAGAAAGTCCGCACATTATCAGGAGAGGTAGCCAGCTGCTGCTGTTGCCAGGTGCTGCTGGAAGTATTGTTTTTGCCCACTCCTGTGCCGTGGTCAACTTTGTTTACCCTGGTACCAAGGTCATTGCCGTCTGTTCACCCAGGCAGACGATTCGCACTTATTTTTTCTCTTGGGTCTCATTGGGCCTAGCCCCTTTTCTGAGCCACCAGTGTTGAGGTCCGCCCCTGAGCCGTCAGTGCTGAGCTCCACCCCAAGCCCGAACCGAACCTTGCACCTGGCTCGTGTTGTACTTGCGGGTAAGTGGCGACACCTGTTTTTGGGGCTATATAAGCACACCTTGTAGCCCACACAAGTTGTCGCATCATCACAGACGTTTTCGCCCTCACCCGGCGTATGTAATTGTGTTGTGCTTTTTGTTTTGTCAGGGAACATTCCCCTCACGATCGCTGTCATAAAAGGATGCTGCACTAATAATTAGTCTTGTGCTTTTCTTCCCCACGTCTGTGCCACGCTTCTGTAAGCGCTAAGGAGTTCCTGTGGCATGCTTTTGTAGACGCTCTAAGCATGCACGGACACTTACGCCGTTGGTGTAGAGGAGACACGTTGTAGGTGTACATCACCAAACTGTTCAGCAACCTTCCAGATGCAGCACTAGTGAAGACATCTGTTCAATTAGCCGTAAATCAAGATTAGAATCTTTTACCCCAATTACTAATACTGAACTATCCGCACTGATCAGCTCGTCTAAGTCATCAACATGTTTGGTAGATCCAATTCCTACCGTCTACTCAAACAAGTATTACCTAGTGTTATAGAGCTAGTGTTAGTTATTTTAAATTCATCCCTTACCTTAGGTTATGTGCCCAAATCCTTTAAGTCTGCCGTTATCAAACCACTGATTAAAAAAGCCAATCTTGACCCTTGTGTGATATCTAATTATAGACCAATTTCAAATCTACGGTTTCTGTCCAAAATCGTAGAAAAAGCCATCTATCAGCAGCTCTGCAGTTACCTTCAAAGAAATGAAATTTATGAAACATTTCAGTCTGGCTTCAGGCCCCATCATAGTACTGAAACAGCATTAATTAGGGTACTAAATGACTTGTTAATGTCCTCAGATAAGGGATGTGTTTCTTTTCATGTTCTGTTAGATTTAAGTGCAGCATTTGACACTATAGATCATGATGTTTTACTAAACAGACTAGAAAATACTGTAGGTATTAAGGGATCAGCACTTTCTTGGTTTAAATCCTACTTAACCGACCGGTACCAGTTTGTTCATATAAATAATCTAAGGTCTAAGCTCTCAAAAGTGAAGTATGGCGTGTCTCAGGAGTCAGTGCTTGGCCCGCTTTTATTCTCTCTATACATGCTGACACTAGGCTCAGTTATTTGTAAACATGGCATTAGTTTCCACTGCTATGCAGATGATACATAGCTGTACATATCAGCCAAACCAAATGACATCCTTACAATAAGCAAAATTGAGGACTGTGTAAAGGAAATAAAAGATTGGATGTTATTTAATTTTCTCTTACTTAACTCCGATAAAACTGAGGTTCTATTAGTGGGACCCAAGGCTGTGAGAGACAGGTTAGCTACATCTATCCTAAATCTAGATGGCTGTCCAGTATTGCCCAGTCCGTCTGTAAAAAACTTAGGGGTCACATTTGATTCAGATCTCTCCTTTGATGCGCACATTAGCAGCATCACTCGAATTGCTTTCTTTCAATTACATAATATCGCTAAACTTAGAAATATCCTCTCTTTTAATGATGCAGAAAAACTTGTTCATGCGTTTATAACCTCAAGATACTGATAGATTAGATTAGATTACTGTAACGCCTTACTTACTGGATGCTCTAGTAAATCTATAAATAAACTTCAGTTGGTTCAGAATGCAGCTGCCCGAGTGCTCGCATTGATTACAAAATACTTCTTATAACTTATAAAGCTCTACATGGCCTGGCCCCACATTATCTGAGTGACCTCTTAGAGTCTTACAATCCAACTCGTCTACTTCGTTCGCAGGGTGCAGGACTTCTTTTAGTTCCTAGAATTAAAAAAGTCACATGGCCTGGCCCCAAATTATTGAGTGACCTCTTAGAGTTTTTTACAATCACAAATCGTTTACTTTGTTCGCAGGGTGCAGGACTTTCTTTTTTTTAGTTCTAGAATTAAAAAGTCACAGCAGGGGGAAAGGCTTTTCTCATTAATGGCCCCCAACTATTGGAATAAAACTTCCCAACTATCGTTAGAAATTCAGACAACCCTCCAAAGTTTTAAGTCTAGGCTAAAGACATACCTATTACGCAGGCTCTTTTGACTAGATTAGACCAGGTTGCATGGTTTGGGTTGGGTTGCTGGGGCAGGGAGTCTGGAGTCATGTCTGGCCTGCCTACCTTGTCCGCTAAGCCGGGAGTGTCAGTGGAGGTCTGGGCTGACTAGGCTTCGGTCCTCGTGATCTGACTCATGGCATCCTTGCCTTAGAATAAGGGCAGATGGGGGTTCATTCATAGTCAAGAGGTTTATGGTGATCAGAGGACGTTGGGTTGCTGTTCTGTCTGCGCTCGTGGGGGTTGCCAATGTCTCATGTGATCCCTCTTGGCGTGTTTCCTACCAGTTTCTCCTCTTTATAAGCTTTCTAGCTTATTGGCTGCTATAGCTAATGCTGCCGGGGTCTCATGTCACTTGGCATCAGTGATTGGAATGGCATCAGTGATTGTTTAATAGACACTGTGGCTTCTTAATCAATAACTAATTACATTTTTGTTTTCTCTCCGAGCTGTGGTCCGGCATTCCGGCCCTACCACATGATGTACATCTGATGGAGCTCCACTGTGCATAATTCACATTTTTTATTCGAACCATGACTCCAGGACTTTAGTTTCGCTCTTAGATTTATTCATCATACCCCGGCCACTTAATGTCGAGGAGTGCATACTTCAACAATTTATTCAACTTTGACTCCCATGACTTTAGTTCGCTCGTAGATTTATCATCTACGCCGCCCAAGGAGGTTGGGTCCCTTTTTGAGTCTGGTCCTCAAGGTTTCTTCCTAGAATAGGGAGCTTTTTCCTTGCCACTGTCGCCCTAGGCTTGCTCAATTTGAGATTGGACGTAGTTATTAGGAGATAATCTAAACCTGTAAAGTTGCTTTGAGACAATGCTCCATTGTAAAAAGCGCTATATAAATAAATCTGACTTGACTTGACTTGACTTAAATAGGGGCACTGTAACTTCTTTTGGTGAACTATAATTTTCTTTTATTTTAATTATATTTTGGTTCACCATTTCCAACTGGAGCTAACTGCAATTGGGTTCTAAAACCCATTCATATTTCTGTTTTCATGGTTCGTCAGCATTTTTATATGGTGCAGCGTAACAAGCTTGTCTTCTCTGGGGTAAATACTTGCTTAGGAAGCAAGTTCTTTTTTTCTGTGATATTCAAGCAACTGTTTCATCTTTAGAGCTGCCCATATTCCAGGTTTGAACAAACAAACTAGTTGATGCTTTGTCTTGATTCTAATTTCAGAAATTTTGCCAGCTGTGCAGGAAGCTGTGCCATTCAGCTGGACCTGCTCCCCTTTCAGTCAAACTGTGCTAGACTCAAAACAACCCTGGTTCTGACTGAACTGCTATAGTAATCCAGTGTCCAGAACTAGTCAACTTTGGCTTCACTTAACGGACACATCAGAGCAATGTGCTTGGCAACTGCAAAAACCATGCACACATCCTTGGTAATCACAGCACCAGGAGGATTAAGAGGAGAAGGCCCTGGGTCAGTGCTGGAATTTGACTAGGAACAAGGTCATAAGGGAACTCCATTGCCTTCAGTTCTAGATCAGTTCTAGTTCTCTCAGTTGCATTTCTCTCTCTGCTCTTTTATGCAGACTGTGAAGTTTTGCCATCTTAGAAATAATGGCAAACCGCCAAAACTGAAATATAAGGTTTTGGGACCCAAATGCAGTTAGCTCCAGATGGTATTGATGAACTAAAATGAAATGAAATAAATAAACGGAATAAAATAAATACAAATAAATGAATAACAATGAAAGATGAGTCTCTGTGTGTGTATGCAAAAGGCAGCGAATGTGCGAGCTGCACACACACACGCAGAGATGTCACAGCCGCGCTTTTAACGAGGGACAAAAGGCAGAAAGGCAGAGTGGAGGCGGAGCCCGAGCGCTGCTTCAGCTCGGTGCGTAATGCTGAGGAAACACGAGGGAGGAAGTAGGCAGAGAGAGAGGAGCCCAAGGAGGTAAAATGAAAAGGCGAAATAATTCTCAACCTGCTATACCTGTTTCCCAACAACCTTCCCTCACTCTTCGCAGCGCTATGGAATCTACAGTCCTACGTGAGCGCAGATTGTCCACTCAATCCCTATGAAAGAAATAAAACGAAAGAAAAGGCGAACGGAAAAAATCAGGAAGCGCGGGGGCTCTATACAGTGCAATAGTGAGATGGGTGAGGTCTCGGTACACGCTTTAGTGGCCAACGATGATCGCTATTTATAAAACGCCGTAGCGGCGATCAAACTGCATGAGTAGCGTGTGTTGTCAGATGATCCGACAACTACTGTCAGTGGCGAGGCTCTTAAATAGCCAAAGGCAGCAGCTGAGGATCATTTGCTGGGATTGCGCTGTCTGCTGACTGACAGCTCAACCACAACGGCTGCCAGGAATCATAGCAGGAAAAGAGAGCGGTTGATACCCTCTAGACTCCATACCTGGTATGACTCCTGACAGTACGCCCCCAAAGGGCAGCGTCCCGACACCCCTAAGCGTCCATCCAGGCACCTCTGGCCTGACGGACACGCTCAGGGTTGAGCATCTGACGAAGGGGGAGGCCCCGGTAGGCAGGGCCAACCCCCAGCATTGGACTGAATGGGAGGGTGGGGCAGGTCATGGCCGGACCAACGCTCGAAAAGGGCTTAATGACCAGCCTAACGGCCTCTTGGCCAAAACTGACCACTGACGACTGAAGAGCAGCGCTCAGTAACTCAGAGGCGGAGGCCAGTGGTGCAGGAGTGGCGCCAATGACTCCAGGACGGGGTTCGCCGGCAGGGGGGCTAGTGGCTCAGGGGCGAGACTCGGCCAAGTGAGGCCTGTTAAAAAGGTAGGGGCTAGGCGTCTGGCCGGGCAGACAGAAAAACACATCCGCGGTCGCCCCGAAGGGACGGGGACGACTGCGGAGTGCTCAACAACAGTGGTAGGTGGCAATGTAATCAGTCTAGACCGAAGTGCAGGGGTCGGCGGCAACGACCGGTGTGCATAATCCCCAGGTGTGGAGCCTTCTGGCTCAGATGCGGGGCTAGGAGGCACAAAGTACTCCTGTACAGGGCCAGGCAGCGCTAACAGTCCAACTGTGGAGACTAACAGCTCTAACATGGGACAAACATGCGTGGCGGGCCCAGGTACAGGGCTAGGGGGTGCCATAGGATCAGGCACAGGGTTTGACTGCCCTGTTGCAGAGTTTGAAAGCGCGGTGAGCCCCGGTTCACCACTGGAGGATGCTGAATGCTCATTACTAGAGCTTGCCAGGTCAGCGCGCTAGTGAACGGGGCTAGGCGGCACTATAAGCCTCTCCGTGGAGCCACAGGGCTCATACACGGGGTTTGTGGGTGCAATACACGCCTGTACAGGGCCAGGCGGCACTAAATGCCTCTCCGTAGAGCTTGAATGCTCAAACACAGGACTAGCATGCGCGGCGGGCCCAGGTACAGGGTTGGGGGTGCCATACGCTCAGGCACGGGGTCTAATTGCCCTAGTGCAGGGCTTGAGAGCGCGACGAGCCCAGGTTCACCACTGGAGGGGCTAGGTGAACGGGGCTAGGTGGCGCTAAAGGTCCTGGCAAGGGACCTGGTGGACTCGAGCTGTAGTTAAGCTCCCGCCTCTTCCTCTCACACTGCTCGAGGCGGGCCTCCATCAAACCGGCCAGCCCGACCAGGTGACCAAAGGAAGAGGCAGGTGGTAGGGAACGCAACTCAATGTCCATTCCTAAATGGGTCGATGAGGACCGGTCCCTCTAAGCCACAATCAGCGACTAGGGCCAGAAAATCAGCCACCTGCACGCTCTTAGAACCTTGGACGATGTTAAAAATTGTGGTAGGAGCTGGTGCAGGAACAAGTGGCTGGGGATCCAGATAGACGATGCCGCTTTCATAGCCCATCGGAAGCCCAGAAGGACGACGGCGGTGACGGCGGGGAGGGCTGGGCAATTTGCGAGGGTCAGGATAGAAAAAAATCATCAGTAACTTGGCCAAAGTCACTGAATGGCCCCCTAAATGCCAGCCGTGACCCGAGTAGCAAAACCCGCCATCCACGGCATCTGGGGACCTCCATACTGGATGTCCAGGAGCTAACGCTGGGTCCCCGTGTTGGTTGGATCATTCTGTTAAGGTTCGCCACCTTAGAAAATGGCGAACCGCAAAAACTGAAAGATAAGGTTTTGGGACCCAAATGCAGTTAGCTCCAGATGGTATTAATGAACTAAAATGAAATGAAATAAATAAATGGAATAAAATAAATACAAATAAATAAATAACAATGAAAGGTGAGTCTCTGTTTGTGTATGCAAAAGGCAGCGAATGTGCGAGCTGCACACACACACGCAGAGACGTCACAGCCACGCTTTGAATGAGAGACAAAGAGAATGGCAGGGTGAAGGAATCTCCCTGTGTGACGTCAGCAGAGGGGAAGCCCACCAGCCGACAGCTCTGCAGAAAGGCAGAGCAGAGGCAGAGCCCGAGAGCTGCTTCAGCTCGGCGCGTAACGCTGAGGAAACGCGAGGGAGGAAGTAGGCAGAGAGAGAGGAGCCCAAGGAGGTAAAATGAAAAGGCGAAATAACTCTCAACCTGCTCTACCTGTTTCCCAAACAACCTTCCCTCACGTGTCGCAGCGCTATGGAATCTACAGTCTTACGTGAGCGCAGATTGTCCACTCAATCCCTATGAAAGAAATAAAACGAAAGAAAAGGCGAACGGAAAAAAGCAGGAAGCGCGGGGGCTCTATAAAGAGCAATAGTGAGACGGGTGAGGTCTCGGTACACGCTTTAGTGGCCAATGACGATCGCTATTTATAAAGCGCCGTAGTGGCGATCGAACGGCATGAGTAGCGTGTGTTGTCAGATGATCCGACAGCTACTGCCAGTGGCGAGGCTCTTAAATAGCCAAAGGCAGCAGCTGAGGATCATTTGCTGAGATTGCGCTGTCTACTGACTGACAGCTCAACCACAGCGGCTGCCAGGAGTCATACCAGGAAAAGAGAGCGGTTGCTACCCTCTAGAGTCCATACCTGGTATGACTCCTGACAGACTTCATCTTTGAATCTGAATAATATTGCTGCTACTTTAGTAGAAACCACTACAGTAGCCCGATCCACTACTGTGGTAGGAGTTAATTACATAGGTAAAGGCATAAACAATCTGTACACAACTTTTCATTAGTTCTACACATCAGTTTGAAGGAATTTTAGATCCTATCATCTGTGTGCATCAGCAGAAATGAAGTATCATGATAATGATAATAAAGAGCAGGGTACATATTTCCAGGTTTTGATGAACCTGTGCCCACTGTATCTTCAGCTTTCAGTTATTGAATGACAGAAGTGGAATCTGACTTGATCAACTTTTTAAAACTAATTATTGACAAAAGTAAGAATCAAAAGAAAGGTTTCTGCTCATGACTATGCATTTAGTGAATTTGTTGATGAGGCTCAACCACCATACATAAACCCTCTATCCAATTTTAAAGAAAACACATAAATAAATAAATAATTAACACACACACACACACACACACACACACACACACACACACACTGCTTTATTCTGCCATTATTTATTTTGTCTTTTTTTTATTTGCTTTTAGATGATCTCCTGTTTGTCCCGTCATCAAGAAAGATTCATTATGCAAGACAGATTGAAACATCAGCAAGATTCTCGTCAGAAAAACTGTTGACACTGTCATGTAAAGCTGTGAGGTGGAGCTTCATGCTGTTTTATGATGCCAACACCAATCCTTTCTAGGTACACTCATCATGTTCTCCATTATATTCATGTACCTGTGGCTTTCATTAGGTGAGTAAAGACATTCTGTTGTCTCAGTAATACTTAGTGTTGAATACCACATACATAATCTGCATCCAGAATGTAATTCAGATATTTGTAACTTTCTTAAAACATTATACTCTGGTCTCTATTACAGGTGACTCCATGGCAGATTCAATAGAGCCACTTTCTACAAATATAGATGAACTTGAAGGTAATAAAGTTACCCTGTCCTGCAGCTACAAACAATTCAGTGGTACAGTACGTAATCTACAGTGGTATCAGCAATATGCAAACTCTAAGCCAGAGTTCCTTCTTTACATCACTCCAAGTGGATCTCTAAGTGATAATATCCCATTGCAATTTGCTGCTGAAATTCGTCAAGATAAACAAGTGGATCTTCACATCTCCCCTGCTGCAGTATCAGACTCTGCAATATACTACTGTGCTCTGGTGCCCACAGTGACAGGAAACCCAGTTGCATTGTACAAAAACTGATAGTGTTTTGTTGCTTTGAAGACTTCTCTGTATTCTCCTGTTCTCAGTCTTTCATACTTTCCAAATGTCCAAGGCTGTTGGCAACATCATAACATAAAAATGGCACCCCTTGATGCTGAATGCTGGTTTTTTGTTTTATATAGTAAATATCAATACAGTACTGCTAATAACATACTAATACATTTTAAGTTACTTATCTCAAAGTAGATGCTATGAAGCTATGAAAGCTCAGATCCTTCGATACCTCACCATCACCTAGGCATGCGTATTGGAGAAGGTAAATCAAGTGTGAAGACCTGAAGGACTGGTGTGAGTACATGGGATGACAAGACATGGTGTGAACAATCACTTATTGGACCATATCCCTTAGCCATGACTTGGTCAGCACTAGCCAGGTCATCTGGTGATGATTAAATTGATGTTGTAAGAACTGAAACATCTGACTACCCCAATAAACATCATTGTACCAACCATGTCAGAAGATAACTATAGAAAATCATTCACAGATTTAAAAAACGCTGTTCCTTAAGGAGTCCAATACTAGTAGTGCTGATCAATATTTTTCTTGCCATTATAAAGAAGTGGATATCTTATTCCATGTGTTATATGGTGTATCATAAGGATGGTGGCATAAGTTTTGTGTACACTACTGGAGGCTTAACAGGAAGACCCCCCCTGCAAGGGTATCATATGTCACAAATACAGGAAATCTTTGCAGCCCTACATGGTGCTGTAGGGTTTAGCAGTTTAGACCTTAAGAGCACATTATGTGTTGGTATTTTACAAGGTATTAGCAAGTGGAACTTAAACCTGATTTCATACCAAAATCTACTGTTACAACCTTCCAAGATTTGTTTGAGTTTGTGGTTCCGCTCTTTATACTTAAGTACGCCGTTACATAATTTGGGTGACTTCTGGAATCAGTTATTTATATGTTGAAGGGAAACTCTTTTGTGTATTTTGAAGACATTGAAGTGCATTGTACAATAGTTGAGCAACATTTCCATCACCTCCAAGCAGTGTTTCAAAATCTCCCCAATGCAAGTCTAAAACCTAACCTAAAAAAAATAGCAAAATACGGTTTCCCTTATGTTCAATATGGTTTTCCCTATGTCTTATAAATAATACAAGACTCGGCCTTCTGCGTCTTTTATACTGTTGGACCCTCCAGCCTCTGGGAGCATCCCATGCTGAACCTAGCATGTTTTGACAACCTTGAGGTGGTGACAGGGTCTCACAGTGTCATCAGAGCAGCTCTGGCAAAGAAACTCAGTGGTCCATTGGAGTGATTATGTCAGGCAGCCAACTCAGACCACAGTGTGTTTCAAGTATTATGTGTATCACATATTATTGATAGTCAGTGAAAACTGTTCTTATATTTCAGGAAGAAAGTGAAGAGGTCCCAGGATAAACAGGCCAAATACTATAACTGCGACAGTAACCCAGTGTCCAGTACTTCTTAGGCAACTTTAAGGATGTAGCAAATGTGCTATAGCATTGAATTCAAATAGGATAAAGTGGGGCAGGTTTTGTGTCTGATGAATCAGCTGGAATATCGCTGGGTAAGAGGTTGTGGGGTGAACTCCTTTATGGTCAGTTGAAGTCTAGTTTTTTTTTTTTTACTTTAATTTCCCTTTACATCTTGTTTCCCCTAATATATAGCTTGAGCTCAATGTCAGTCCACCAAACAGATCACGGTCATTAATTCAAATTATATACATCCCTTTAATTTAGCATTCACCTCCTATATAAAACAAAGTAAGGCTGTGTACATATCAACATAGAACATGTCCATCTTAACACGTTTTATGATTGGCAGTACATAACCCAATTATATAGTCTTGGATAAACTTGCACCTATCCAAAAGCAAATCAAACTAAATTAACACATTATACACAACTTCCTTTTCTTTATGTTAATACAAATATTGCAGGTTGCATATTACTGCATGTGTATTGGGTTTGGTGTGCAAGCGTGGCCTGAACCTGTTGTGTATAGTGCGTTGCTGTTCGCAGTGGGAATGTTTGCTGTGGGTTTGGGCTGTGGTCAGGACGTGTTGTCATTGCATGTTGTCTGACTCTGGTATGTGTGTAGTGTTGCAGGAAGCACTTTTTGTTGTGAAGGGGCCGGTGTTCTGAAAGTCTGGGTCCTCTGTGTGGAGCTGTCGTGGCGGTGGCTCTGCAACAGTTTGTTTCGGTGATTTCTCCTGTATGTCTTCCTGTTGGATTTGATGACATAGGAGCGGGGTTCCTTGCATATCTCCTTTACAGACCAAAGTTGACCATATCCTTTGGGGGTCTGCCTATGAACCACTTGTCCTTCTACCAAAGGCTGAAGTAGCTGATTCGACTTTTCCTAGTTGTGCTTTAGAGTGAGCCTTTTGTTGAGAGGCTAGGCATTGATTTGTTAGGTGTTTTTAGAGTTGGTTCCAGTAGTTTTGTACTCACCAGAACGGTGTATCTGCCAGATACATGTATTTTCCCTTTTTGTGCACCAAGCTGATGTCATAACTGCATTGAATGGGCTTCTTTAAGATACTCTCCAGAGGTTGGTGTTCAGTTTCCACGATTGTGGGTTTTCCGTATACATAGTCTCTGAATTCTGTGCAGGCAAACACAACTACTAGAAGCTCATTGTCTATTTGATCATATTGTGTCTCGCGATACAAATGCTACTGGTTTGCCATTCTGTATGCATGTAGCTACTAGTCCATAACATGAGGCATCCCTGACATCATACTATGCCAATACTGGTGGGCTGGACAGGCATGACTTTAGGTGGTCGAATGCTTCCTGATGCTGCTGGAACCAGCACCATGCAGTCTCTTTGTGGGACATTTTTCTCAGAGGTGCAGCAATGTCACTGAGGTTTGGGATATACTTGCTAAGGTATTTAACCATGCCAAGAAAACGCTGTAGTGAAGTGCCATCTGTGGGGACTGGCATATCAGTGATTGCTGCAGTTTTAGAGGGATTTGTCTTTAGGTCTTCGCTTGTGAAAATGTGGCCTACATAGCCTACTTGGTCCAGGCGAAATTTGCACTCGTCTGGGTTTAACCTGAGATTAACCTCTCTCGCACAATCGAGATGGCACGAGTGGCATCGTGTTCAGCTATTCCATGACCTCCAACGATGATGTCATCGACAATGACTGAGCATTGTTGACCTGCAACTGGTTGTTCCAAAAACCACTGGAACACCTCGCTTGCAGAGTTAATGCCAAATGGCATCTGTAGAAATCTGTAATGCCTAAATGGAGTGCTGAATGTCATAAACATTGAGGATTTCTTGTAGTATCTGTCAAAAGGTATCTGCATCCAGGACAGAGAACACTGTTGCCCCAGACATCTGTGCTGCTACCTCCTCGACACTGCACATGATGTGGGTGATGAGGCGTGATAAAGTCTTTGTGGCTCTCCATAGTAATTTGGTGGATGTCAGAATTCATTTTGACAACTCCCATATCCACACTTGCACGAAATCCTAGAAGTGGTTTCACCTCTCTGTCCACTATGAACAAAGGCAATTAGTGGTGTTGCGCCTTTAAGCAGCATGACAGTGTGACAACACCATTGGTCTAAATGGTGGTACCGCCATGTTTTTCTACAGATTCACCCTCACTCACTGGGGTTCTGTCAGATATCTTGGCATTCATGCCTTTCCTGGCAAGATGACATATCCTGCTAATTTATAAAATCCCGCTATCCTGATCTTGCTACTAATAAAAGTCTTCAAAACCCCCTTAATTTTGCAATGGTTTTGTACATTTTGTACTTTATTAAATCAGATAAGATTATTTTATTTTTATTACTTTATTTTTACTAGTGCAGCATTTAATTTTAAATAGAATGCTTTTCTTACATATTCTCATTCACTTCAAGTAATGCTGGCTGACTGATTACCCCTTCCCCATTTTATTTTAGTTAAATTTTAATTTTTTTATGTCTATTTTTAATTTCCTTTTTTGTATACTTGTGTTATTGTTCATTTATTTATTCTTTTTAATTAATTAATTTATTTATTTTGGTGTGTGTGTGCGTGTGTGTGTGTGTGTGTTTGTCTGTCTGTCTGTGTACCTGTGTGCATGTCTGTTTGTTATGTCATATTTGGAGTTATGGGGCTATATCATTCATTTTTTGTTCATCATTGTTTGACTAGTGTCTATTTAAATGTTTTAATGTCCTGACTAAATTCCTCATAAAAAGAATATTTAAAAAAATTAATAAATTTAAAAAACAAAAACCTAGGACTATTCTTATCTTTTTCTTTTTCTCTATGAGTAAGGAAAAATATGCAGCTTTAGTTTGGTTGGTTTAAACTCACTATCAGCATCAGTGGCCATTTTAGCAACACACACAATGTTACAAGTATACACAAGGTTACCTCAAGACAAGTCAGGACTATTCTTTTTTTTTTTTTTGCTATGAGTGAGGAAAAATATGCAGCTTTAGTTTCGTTTGGCTAGTGTGAGTGCTGCGGCATGCTTGAAATAGGTGGGCCAAAGCGCGGTTCGCTGGACCCCAACACGGTACGTTTGTAGTGTGAGTGCGAACTATGCTGCACTGCGGACTCTATGCTTATACTTACACATGACTTTGTGCGCGTTTACTCACAACCCTAATACGCCTTATAATAAGGTGCATTTATTATGCGACGCGCTGTATTTTGGCTTATCGTGCTGTACAGCGAACTTCATGCTTGAACTTACTGTATGTGATTTTTTTTCTTTATCTTTGTTTGCGCTAACACACATCCCTAATAAGCCTTATAATAAGGTGCATTGATAATGCAGCACACTGTGTTCCAGCTTCTCGCGCTGCACAGCGGACTCTATGCTTATACTTACACATGGCTTTTTTATTTCTCTTTGTTCGCACTGACAGCACTAATACGTCTAATAAGTGCATTGATAATGCAGCGCACTGTGTTCCAGCTTCTTATGCTGCACAGCGGACTTTGTGCTTATACATGCCTTTTTTATTTCTATTTGTTGGCGCTGACACACAGCCCTAATACGCCTTATAATAAGGTGCATTGATTATGCAATGCGCTGTATCGTGCTGTACAGCGGACGTCCTGCTTGTATTTAATATGTGACTTTTTTGTTTCTCTTTGTTCGCGCTAACACATAGCCCAAATAAGCCTTATAATATGTGTATTGATAATGCAGCTCACTGTGTTCCAGCTTCTTGTGCTGTACAGCGGACTTTATGCTTGTACTTACTATGTAACTTTTTGTTTCTCTTTGCGCGCTGACACACAGCCCTAATAAGCCTTATAATAAATGTACTGATGATGTGATGCACTTCTTTTCGGCATCCCGTGCTTATGGAGGCAGCTGCACAGCGCGCACAAAACGAAAACAAAGAACGGCATAAACATATGTAATTACCTGATCATATGTACAACCATGAAGTGTGCTGTGCGAGTGAGCATGGTGATGATGAAAGCATGACGAAATTTCTGTGTGAGCCTAGTGTGAGTACGGGCCAGAGTGCGTTTGTCCCCCCTCCCCATTCGTGCTATGACCTGGTTCAGGCAACCGTGCTCAGTGTGCTCAGTGCTACTTTTTATTATTTTTCCTGCTTTTTTCTTTTCCCGTTTTTACCAGTTGTGGCCTTAAACAGGATTTATCGCTATTTGTGATATTGACTGCGCTGTATTTGTTTGCTGCTGCACTCCCGATAGTGCTGCTAATAGAGCTCTAGCCAGCTTGGCTTGCAGGTTTTATTGCTTTATGTTTCTGTACGAGCCCTCTTCATATTATCTGGCCTGAGCGACTGGGAGGTGAGTAAATTTCTTTTGCTTATTTCGGTGTTTGCTGTCAGTTTTCTTCGGCTACTGAAGTCGCTGTCTGATTGTCTGGCTGGTGCTTGGTTGCATGTTGGCTAACGTGTCTTTGTATCGTCATTGCTTTGCTACACTTCACTAACTATTACTATCTACTTTTTGCTGGGCGCTTTATGACCCCTCTATTGGTGGCTTGCAGTCAGGATGCATGTCACATCACTACTGTTTTTCGTTTACTTTTTTTTAAAACTACATACTGCTGTGGTAGCAACCACTGGTGCAGCCGACCACCATTCCAATCCTCAACTTGTTTACTCCTCTGATGATCTCTGCTGTCTGCGTTCCACACATCGTCTGGATCCATCTACTGCCTGTGTTGCTCTACTGGGATTGCAAGAAGACCCCATGATATCCATCATGGTCGAAGGCATCATCTCCCTCATGCTGCCCCCAGGGCTAGATCTCCTGAGGTTTGGATTACAGCTCTGGGATCCAGAAGACACCCATATAGAACACCTCGTGGAGTGGACTTTAGTGTTCTGCAGATGGTGCCTCAGACCAGCACTCCATCATACACTCTCCCATCTTCCTCATGCTGTCCCCTCAACGTCAGGCTGTTCAACTGTCGATCACTCACCGATAAAGCTTCATTTCTCCAGGACCACATTGGTCAACACCATCTTGATGTATGTTTTTTGACTGAGACTAGGCAAGTGCCTGGTAATTTTTTCCATTTGAATGCTGCTAGCCCCCCTGGATTTAAATACTATACTGTCCCCCGATGTTCGGGGTGGGGTGGGGGTCTAGCTGTTCTATTTAACTCTGCCATTAACAAGTCACTATGCAATGTTCATGAGGTCTTGTCCTTTGAGCTTCTGACTGTGAAGGTTGTTGGCCCATGTCTGGTCTCCATACTACTAATTTATCTTCCTCCCAAGTGCTCCATCTCTGACTTTCTGTCAGAACTTGGAGAGGTACTCGCATGCACTAGTTCCTCTTCCTCCTCCGTGATTATGCTCAGGGATCTCAACATCCATCTCACTTCCGGAGCTTCCACGACATTAGAATTTTTGTCACTCCTAAACTGTTTTGATTTATCTCAACACGTTGACTTTCCAACTCATAAGCATGATCACATTCTTGATGTAATATGTTCCACCACAGGAGATGTCAATAATGTCTCGGATCATTGTACTGCACTGACCTTGCACTGCACTGATTTATTCATTTCATGCTGTGTCTCTCTTCCTGTTCCTAAGCCCTGGTCTAAGATCCTACTCTCTTATCGTAATGTTTCTGCTGGCAGTCCGGCTTCCTTTACTGCTCTTCTTGACTCATTCAACTTTTCAAATATCAATTCTCTTTGTTCTCTAGATGAAGGGGTGTTATTCTATAACAGTGTCAGGGCACGTGCTCTGCCCTGGTTTTTCCTTTTTTTCCGGCAAATTGTGGGCGTGAACTACAATCCCCACAATTCACCACGGTTTCTATGATGGCGGCGCCCTGATGTACACGGGCTGTTTTGCTTTGTCGTGGACATTTTTCATTGGACTTTTTTCGTTAATTGCTTCCGCATGCGGCTGGGGAGTTTGTATTTAAGCTCCTTGTTTCCCCGGTTGCGTCGCGGGAGCATTATTCATTGTACAGATGAATGTTGTGGTCTATGTCTAGCTTCGTTCATGTGCTATGCTATGCTATTGGAATGTATGCTAAGCTATGCTAGTGCTACGCCACGCCACACCACATCACGCCAGCCAGTGGGACTTATGTTTGTTCCTGTTTTTCTGTTGTGGATAACCGTTGGGGACTGTGTTTTTGTTGCGCCGTTCTGGACTGTATTGTTTTTTTTTTTACTCGAGCCACACCGTTAGACTAGCTGTGGCTAACGCCCTTTTTCTTTGGTTTGCTTTCGGCTACCACACCTGTTTTATGTTTGCTGTGTTTTTCTCAGTTCAGTGTATTGCTTAGATTACCCTTTTCGGCTCTCATGCCAGGTTTCTGTTCAAGTTATTACTTATCATAGTCAGTTTTGTCATTGTGGTGTTTAGTTTTTTCCCTTATACTTATTTTGAAAGTTTATAATAAAAATGATTTATTTTTGCCCTACTGGGAAGTGCAACTCTGTCTGCCTATGTCCACGCCTCCATGACACAATGCTCCCATCACACCTGCAGATGGCAGGTCCCAGACTTCCCCGTGGCTGACAGTCCAAGGGTCGCCGGGGAACTCAAGCTGGTACCAGGACCAATCCACCACAGGGCGTGTCTCCCCAGGAGACTGTCCAGAGGACCTTTCTCACTCCGGGGTCCCTCCAGAGTTTACCTTTTCCTGTTTTTGACGTCTCCAGGACAGCCATCCTTGCCGAGAATGCTCTGCGTGCCGCTGTGCTCACCAGGAAACTCCTGCGCACCGCTTCACGCAGCGAGGAGGCCATCAGCTCCATTCTGGATTATGCTACAAGCCCCACACCGCCCTCCCAGGAAGCCTTGCAAACCACCTCCATTTCTGTGGGTAGGTGTAGTTTTCCATCTGGATCTCTGCAGGTATTCGTGCCGTTTAGCTCTACTAATGAGTTTCTAGAATCCTGTTACCCCGCTTATGATCTGGTTAACTCTGTTGTTGAACACGCTAGCCTCATATCGGTGCATGCCACACCCGTTAGCTCCAATAAAAAGCTGTTAGCGCCATGCAGCACCATACCTGAGCCTATAGCACCCTGTAACCCCGATCTCGAGCCTGTAAGCCCTGCTAATGAGCTACTAGCGCCTTATAGATCACTGTCTGAGTGCTTTAGACTCCCTGGTTCGGTGGGTGAGCAGTTAGCCCCGCACAACTCGGGCCCCGAGCCCACCAGCCCCTTTTCCAGGTCTACCACGCCTCTTGGCCTCGTTAATGAGCTGCTAGCATCACGCAATTTGGCGTCAGAGTCCACTAGCCCCATTTTTGAGTCCAATGCATGCTTCAGTCCTGTCAATGAGCCACTGGCGTCGGACAGTCCCATTTGTGCGCTTGCTAGCCCCCGTCTCACGTAGTTTTACCACTGAGCACGTTAGTCCACTTTTTGAGAACGCTAGCCCCGTGTTGGTGCCCACCTCGCCTGGTAGCCCCATAGGTGAACCGTCCATGCCTCGTAGCACCGTTTCTGAGTGCCCACCTTGCCTGTTAGCTCCACCGTCGAGTCGGTCATGCCTCGTAGCACTGTACCCGAGCTGCTAGCGTCCGGTTACCCCATGTCTGGGCCATTAAGGCCATCTAGTTCCAGTTCAGGGCCATCTGGGCCACTTAGCCTTGCTGTTGAGCTCGCCATGCCTTGTAGCACCATGTTTGAGCCATTAGAGCCCTTAAGTCCCGGGTCTGGCCTTACTGTGCCCAGAAACATGGTATCCACTTCGGTTAGCCCCACTTCCGAGTCCTTCATGCCACCCAGCTTGGTCAATGAGTCGCTAGCCACCTTATCCTCATGTGTTAGCCCTGTTTCCGAGTCCTTTGTGCAGTTTGGCTTGGTTGATGAGCCACTAGCCGCCTTGCCCTTGCTGATCAGTCCCATGTCAGGGCCTTCAGAGCCCCTCAGTCCCATGTCAGGGCCTTCAGAACCCTCTCAGTCCCATGTCAGGGCCTTCAGAGCCCCTCAGTCCCATGTCAGGGCCTTCAGAACCCTCTCAGTCCCATGTCAGGGCCTTCTGAGCCCTTCAGTCCTGAGTTTGGGCCTTCTGGGCCCTTCAGTCCTGAGTTTGGGCCTTCTGGGCCTTTCAGTTCTATGTCAGGGCCTTTAGGGTCCCTCTGTCCTGGGTCTGAGCACATAGCGCCATGTTCCTTGTTGTCTGTGCCATTCATACAACTCAGCTTGGCAGATGAGCTGCTAGCAGCCTTATTTACAGCTGACCCTGGGTTATGAGCTGCTTGCCGCCTCTTCCTTGTTGCTTAGCCCCATTCCCAAGCCTTTCACGACACTTAGGTTGGTTGATGTGCTGCTAGCTGCCTTATCCTCACCGGCCAGTCCTGCTTCTGAGCATTTTGCGCAGTGTAGCTTGGTTGTAGAGTTGCTAGCTGCCTCATCCTCGCGTGTTAGCCCCACTTCCGAGTCATCCGCGCCGCTCAGATTGGTTGATGAGCTGCTAGCCGTCTCATATTTGCGTGTTAGCTCCACTTCCAAGCATTTTGCACAGTGTAGCTCGATTGAAGAGCTGCTAGCCGCCTCATTCTTGTGTGTTAGCCCCACTTCTGGGCCGTCCGCTACATGAACCTCGGCCTATGAGACGTTTACTGCCTGGCCCTCATTGCTTAGCCCCGTGTCTGAGCGTGCTAGTCCCGGGTCTAAGGCAGTCGTCTCTCCTCACCCCGTAGCCACACTGGTTAGTGGTCTGTCCATGGTTGCAGGGTCTCCTGGGTTTGGGGCTGAGCATGTCTCGACAAGGACATCAGCTTGGGAGCCAGCATCTACGGGGCTGTCAAGCCAAGTCAGGCCGGACCGGGGGCTGTCAAGCCAAGTCAGGCCAGCCCGGGGGCCGTCAGGCTTCTCAGGAGGGCATCAAGTCAAGAGAGGCTTCCCAGGAGGGCGTCACGTCAAGAGAGGTTGTGCGGATTAGCTGTTGATGGATTCCTTGGGGGGGGAGGGCGTTTTTGGTTAATTGCTTCCGCGCGTAGCTGGGGAGTTTGTATTTATGTATGTAAACTCCTTGTTTCCCTGGTCGCGTTGCGGGAGCATTATTCATTCTACAGATGAATGTTGAGGTCTATGTCTAGCTTCGTTCATGTGCTATGCTATTGGAATGTATGCTAAGCTACGCTAGCGCTACGCCACACCACCCCACGCCATGCCACGCCAGCCAGTGGGACTTACGTTTGTTCCTGTTTTTCTGTTGTCGATAACCGTTGGGGACTGTGTTTTTGTTGCGCTGTTCTGGACTGTATTGTTTTTTTAGACTCGAGCCACACCGTTAGCCTAGCCTCGGCTAACGGCATTTTTTTTTCGCTTTGCTTTCGGCTACCACGCCTGTTTTATGTTTGCTGTGTTTCTCTCAGTACAGTGTATTGCTTAGATTACCCTTTTCGGCTCCCATGCCAGGTTTCTGTTCAAGTTATTACTCTGATTCGTTTACTTTTTTCCCTTATACTTATTTTGAAAGTCTATAATAAAATGATTTATTTTTGCCCTACTGGGACCTGCAACTCTGTCTGCCTATGTCCACGCCTCCATGACATACAGAACATTAGCAGTAATCCTTGACACACTTGCACCAGTCAAAACTAGATCTGTGCCTTCTTCCCATACGTGTCCCCATGGTTCTCGCCCAAGCTTTGTACCTTAAAGGTTATGGGCCAGTGCTTATGAGCGGTGTTATAAGAATTCTGGGTTGCATGTTCATTTTCTGGCATTCACTGAACATGTATCTAAGTATAAGGAAGCGCTAAATAAGGTGCGCTCCTCTTACTATACTGAGATATTTAAGAAAGCTGGTCAGAATCCCAAGCGCCTTTTTTTCCATAGCCAGTAAGCTTCTTTGTCCCCCTCGTGACTCTACCACTGCCTCACCTGATTTGTGCTCTGCCTTTCTGAAATTCTTCAGTGACAAGGTTTCTAACATTTACCAGGATCTACAGGATGGTCCTCATTTTGAGCCTTCTTTTCTCACATCTGTATCCCCGTCTGGTACTCTTACCACTTTCTCTTCTGTCGATTCATCTCTCTTCTCTAAAATCATTACTAATTCTAGGCAAACTACCTCAACACTTGACCTAGTTCCTACCTCTCTCTTACAGTCCTGTGCATCTTCCGTATCTGAGCCTATCTGTCATCTCGTCAATCTTTCACTCTGTACTGGATGTGTTCCTTCTTCATGGGAGTTAGCTGCTGTTACTTCTCTTATTAAGCCCGACCTTGATATTTCTATACTTGGTAACTTCCATCCTATCTTAAATCTTCCTTTCATCTCCAAGGTTGTCGAAAGAGTTGTAGCCTCTGAGCTACTTGACTTTTTGTCCTTGAACCATGTTTTTGAAACTTTTCAGTCCAGTTTTTTTCCCCAGCACAGTACTGAGACTAGGGCTGCAACTAACGATTATTTTAATAATCGATTAATCGGCCGATTAATCGATTAAAAAAAAAAACATTTTCATGTCTTTATTCAGAAATCTAACATTGAATAACAGAGCAAATAAGTGATAATTGAATAATAATACAGTAAATTTATTAATAAATTAAAATAACAAATTAAATAATAGTGTGTGTACTTGTATTTATTCTGTTTCTTCCTTCTTGGAGCTGTGTTATAAACAAATTGTTCTGGCTCACAGAAAGAGTAGGTCATCTTCATTTTGGTCTTCTATGGCAGGTTCAGATGAGGGAGCCGATTTAAATGAATAAGCAGCTGATGTGCCAAAAAGCTGCTACACATTATCAGGCAGCTTGTGCTCATAGCAAGCCTCACCAGACAACCTGAGACCATATTGGATATACAGGATTGAGTTATGGGTCTCCAAGGACATTCGATTTCTTAGTTTGGTTTTTACCGCACTCATCTGGCTGAATAGTCTCTCAACTTCAGCATTTGAGTTGAGCCATATTCCTCCCTCAGCACTTTGTGGACCCTATTATCTAGCTAGCTGGATGTTTAGCTTTTCACAAAGAGGCACACACTGTGGACGAGGTGAGTAACAGGCTATGTGGTGAATGAGGTGAGTGACTGACTGAGACTGTGTGAGTTAAATACAGGGATTTCTTTCCGTGTCACACGAAAGACGCATTTGTATTTACATCCCGCTCTGTAAATACGGGGCGGGGTCAGTCAGCGGCGGCTTTCGGCATGCGCAGTTCATTTGCAGTATGGACGAGGCTCACGGCAGCATCCGCTGCTCGCTGAGGACAGTAACTGAAGAGAATGTGTGTTCATCTCAGAGTCTCCAAAAGTCTCCAATAACAACACAAAAAGTCGCTAGATTTGTCTCTAGTTGCTTTTTAAAACAAAAGTCACTAGAGGGTCTGAAAAGTTGCTAAATATAGCGACAAAGTCGCTAAGTTGGCAACACTGATTCTTAACTCTAACTTACTTTGAATGTTCCGCCTCTGCGCCGGCTCCGCCTCGCTCCGATCAACTTGCTCGTATTTTTTTCCAGCCTTGACGAAGTGCCGCAAGTAACGTAAGCGGATATGACAACGGGAGGGAAACATAAATCTTGCGACCCAACGAATCAATAATGAAATTTGTTGTCGACGCTTTTAATAATCGATTATTATCAATTTTATCGATTCGTTGTTGCAGCCCTAACTGAGACCGCTCTCTTATATGTACTTAATGACCTTCATCTTGCTGCATAAAGGTCAGGTCTCTATACTTCTTCTACTTGATCTTACTGCTGCTTTTGACACTATAAACCACAACTTACTTCTGTCTAGACTTTCTAACATTGGACTTTCTGGTTCAGTACTATCCTGGTTCACATCTTATCTAACTGATAGGTGCTATTTTGTTGGTATGGGGTGCCATGTAGCTGACTCTGTTCCCATCCATCAGGGTGTTAGAGAGAAATAACAGGTCCATTCCATCAAACTTTTGACAGGTGGGCGGGACATCCGGTTTGTAAGGCGGGGCTTCCGATTAGGCACAGCTGTCATATTTTGACAGGTGGTCGTGGGAATAACTTCCAGCTAGGTACATTCCATCAAATTTTTGACAGGTGGGCGTAGGCTTGACTTCCAGCTAGGTACATTCCATCAAA